>JAVSBU010359739.1:0-16510 GCA_033118015.1 Loricariichthys derbyi
ATCGCATCAAATCACCCCAGCATCCAAGCAGGACACCGTATCATACATTCAAAACAATATCAAAGCAAAAAAATACACATAAATGACCACTAAAACTACAGTAAATGTGAGAGATGAGTTAAGGCTAAGCTAAAGCTCCATACAACTCAATGTGAAATGCTAAAGCTAACGAACCTGCTAGCGCAAAACAACTCACCAGTTCCGTCAATTTAAGACACCTTCAAGCTCCATTCGACGCACTTTCAGTGGCGATAGTTGGCTCCTAGAGCAGATAACCGATACTTTTAGCTTTATAACTTAAAACAATATGAAAAACGGAAAAATATAATTATAATTTCTGTTGCCATTCGCTAGTCGCTTTTTAAAAAATAAAGTCGCTAGACGGTCTGAAAGTCGCTAAATATAGCGACAAGGTCGCTAATTCTGACCTCTCTCTACCTCTCTCTCTCTCTCTCTCTCTCTCTCTCTCTCTCTCTCATGACTGCTACTCTCTGATTTGCTTTGTTTGCGCATGTGTTAGTGATGACAGATTTTAGAACATTCTACGCATGCGTCGGTCACGATGGCGCGGGTTTTAAATTGCCGTTTTCAACTGATGTAGGAATGCAAGATCGGTGGCAATAAAAAAAAGTCGATTTTTCCAATTTAATTTTTTTTTAAAAACGTGGAAAACTAACATTGGCGGATCCGCCAGACAAGTAATTAAAAAAGTCTGGCCTTATTGTCAATAAATATAATTAAATGTTATTAAATGGCAGCATACACTGAGTTACCAGCCGACATAGCTATAAGAAAAAAATAATTTTTATTGTAAGTTATTCTAACTCTCAGAGCAAAAAAAACATTCTGACATATTGATTAACATATTGGTATTGCGATAAAAACGAGAAGAGATGAATACCGATCTCATGCATTGGGTGAGAATAAGCCTCGATGATCTCTAACTAGAGTGTCCCAATAATCTGCTTTAAGAGGATGGAAGTCTGTTAGAATGCTGCCCACCTAAAGAACTTCCTACTTAGTCAGTGCCTACATTGGCAGCTTGTGACCTCACATAGAGCAAGGCTGCAACGAAGAAGACTGAGCTCTGGTTTGCACAGGAAACAATTTTGCAAAGCTGTGACTAAAGAGAAATTAACTTGTATTTTCCTTAAATAGCAAGAATCACATCTGAGGGTGAAGGCATCAGAACTACCCAATATTTAAGTGAATTTTTTGAAGAGTGCCAAAATCATAGCTTCTCAAAGAGATTGTACTAATGAAAACTTATGATCTAAATACTTTGAAGTACTTTTCCACTGCATCTTTATATATTGTTGATGGGAATGGAAACTGATAAGATTTTATTGATAACACTGACATTATCAAGTCTGCTTATCGGTCTCATTCTTTATCAGTTCCCTTATAGACTCCTGGTCATTTTTTGTGTGGTGCAAAGTAAGATAGGCCTACAGAGCTTTTCTATTATATCTGAAGACTGAAGTCTGAAGACAGTGTAAAATAAATCTATCATATTTTATCTCTTCTAAAAAGGATATAACTTGGTTATATCCTTTTAATTTAACCACCTGGTTAAATAAACAGTTGTTCTTTAGACAACAGGCACGCAATCTGTATATAATATGGTATAATAGCCAATATCCACAAGAAATTGCAGTCTATGTTTGTTTTAATCTGTACATCAACTGATATATAATTAACCTTGAGGAATCTCTACTACAAAATCTTTTTTGCGACTGTACAGTGAGCATCTAGCTGTAGCCCCAGAGCTGTCTGTTATAACAATATGTCTGCCATCATCTAAAAAGCTTGAAATCAGAGAATATTTGTATATTTGTTTTCACTTAGCATTTCTTAGTCAAACAAAAAGCCTGTATGGCACCAATTATAACATAGTATAATTATCTTTGATAATGAACATGCTGCTCTGTTAGGAAGCAGTAGCATTGAGGCGTGAGCATGTGAGCATTTGAGGGTGTCAAATACATTGCATTCACGGAATTGTAGCCCATGATACATTGCAAGATGTTACAATATGTTGCTGGGGTTTCCACCCATGCAAATTGATTATTTTACAGACATCATAAGTAGCACTGTTTTCAACTCCTTGTTGCAAGTTTTTGATACCAGAAAAAGTACAACATGAATAAAATAGATTTTATAAAATTGTTTAAAAAATAATAAGAATTGATAAACTCGAAGACATGATTCCAATGGATCAGATAATTTGGAACCATTACTCAACTGGAACTGGTTCTTACGTGCCATCCCTAGTCACTGAGTCTTTTACATAGCTGTGAGGCATCTAATTATAATAATGTAATAAAAATAATTCTTCAGTCTTCTATATTAAAATATAGCAAAGCATAATGTTCGACGTGAAATTTATGCTTTGCTGTATTTTAATATAGCAAAGTGAGCATTATGCTTTCAAAGTGTACATTATGCTTTGCTATATTTTAATATAAAAGACCGAAGAATTATTTGCGTTTATGTTCAAAGTGAAATCATATATGATTTATTACTGCCAGCTAAATATACTGGTCTTAAATAGACCAAAGCTGTGTCCCACTTCAGGGGCTGCATCCTCCAGAGCCTGCATTTAAAGATGGATCACGTCATAGCAGCACGACTAGGCTGTCCCGTTTTGAAGAGAATGCAACAAATGGTCCTTTGCCAGCCAATATGTCCCGAGGTTCTTTGCGTGGTGTGACGCAAACAAGAAATCCATCGTAGAGCAGCCGGCTCATTTCGGTTCTATATTCACAGTGGTCTATGGACCCTTCATAGGACATGCCTTCATAGACCAAGTAGACCAGATCCTTCGAAGGATGCAGCCCCTGAATTGGAAAACAGCTTCATCCCCAATGAGAAGGACTGAGTCTCAGGAACCCACCCCAGCGAAACTGGAAGGTAATGTGACTGTACAGTGGGTAAGACCCTGTGCTTTTGAACAGAGCCTGTAAAACTGCTGGCATAACTGGACTTAACAGAGGCAGTAATAGTAAATACCTGATGTAACAGCAGCTCAATTACTGGCAGGTCTCACCTCACCAGAGGCAGGATAGGAACCAGAGAAGCTGAGCACTGGGAACCTATCATGTATACTGCATCTAGTGAGGTGAGGAGTGTCCTTCTCTTGTCCAAAGGTTGAGCTGTTGCACTGCATATAGTATTCTATTATCTCCTCTTTCACCTGGGGTGGGTTCCCGAATCTCAGTGCTCCTTAGGGTGAAGGCTGGCTCTATTCCCGGACAGCAGATCTGCTTGCATCATGTGAAGTCATTTGACCGCAATAAATTGCTGTGCATTTCTCTTCTGTTAAATAAAGTCCCATTTATATGTACCTCATGCCTCATGTAATTCATGACAGCATTGGAATAAATACACTGTAATGTATTGTTTTGTAACCCTGCCATTACTCGTTACATGTATGTCTAGGACTGCATGCAGTAAAATATTTTATTTATGCTGTTATTTCCCCTTTATTGAAACAAGTAAGAATTCCAGTGCATTCACTGCACGTGACCAGTAAAATATGAACCAAGGAAAGCTGAAACGATAAGATAAATACACAAACTAAATATACATATAACTCATATTCCTAAGACATGAGAAAACACAAGCAGCCTTCAAAAGACACCTCATTTCAGGCTGATTTGCTCTGCAACCAAACAGCCAGAAAATAGAACATGCTTGCTAAGCGAGACCATACAGACATAATGAAAATAGTAACAGGAGGAAATGGACAGGGGCATGGAGGCAATAAGGTATTACACAGATGATGGGTGATATAAAGCGCTTGTGACTTACCAAGGATCTGGATGGCGTTACGACCAGGTCGGGGCACGTGGTGCTGCTGGATGGTCTCGTACAGAGTGGCCTTGCAGAAGAATAGGCAGCTAATTGCTATCCAAAAGCACAGGAACCACGACATGGCAGGAAACAAGCTGTGAAAAAAGACATACACACTTTCTTACAGTTGAAATCAGAATTTAAATGTTCAACAAATACAGTGTGCTAAAGGGACTGCTGAAGGACGAAAATCACCACTTGCGTCTCAAATCTTCTGTAACAGCACTGACTGATTGAGGCTTCAACCTCTCCTATAATAAAAGTATGCACTATTGAATTTCTTAGGCCGATATGATAACCAATTATTAGCACAATGTTGTGGCCAATAGAGATACTAAAACCGATCATTTAACGTCAGTTTATAGATCAGTTATCTATTTTGTGTCCCAGTAAGACAGGAAAATCAGACATGAAGATTACTGTAAACATATGTTGCAGTTCAATCAAAGGAAAAATGTTTTTGCTCCATTTTATTTCCCAACCTTCTTTAAAAAGATAATCTTCTTTGATTACAGAACTAGAAAAGGCAGCAACAAGAACAATTAACTGTATAAGAAAGCTTACGATCGATAAAGAAGAATGAACAGAAGAAAGCAAACAACAGCATACCTGATTATACAAAGAACACAAATACTTTGCTTTATAAAGAACAGTAAAAAGAAAACCAAATAAATATTTATATATAAATAGATAATAAACATCGGTTGTAATATCGGTTGAAATTCTAATGTTGGACTGATGACAATAACTGAAAAAAATCGAAACTGAAAATTAGCATGCATCACTAATTAAAAGCAGATGGTAACATGGAAGCATAATTCGAAAAACGTCCCAACAAGACTGAGGCATTTGAAAGTGCTGCATGAGAAAGAACATGCTTAAAATTCAACTACATTCAGTTTTGATGTCTTTATTCTAATTTAATTACTGAGCCAAAATGACAGGCCTGATGTGCAAATGAAGAAATTAAATTTCTGTCACAATACTTTTTTTTAAAGGAACTATGAATATTGTCACCATACTTTCACAATAGCAAATGCTTAAGATGGATTTCTGTATCTGGCTTATTTTTCTTATTTGTTTAGTCTTCTTAACAAACCTTTCAAATTCTTGTCATATTTCCACCCCTAATCGAGAATAACCTGCAGTTGGTGTGATAAGATGTAAAATAAAATCAGAAAATGTAGAAATAGTATCATTCAAATATTAAACTGTTTCCTAATAGCTGCTGCTCTGATGATTTCTGGCCACACATTGTGACCGCTTTGAGGCTTCACATCACATCTTCATAAAGACTTATTTACAGCTAATGAGAGCAGTTTTTAACTCTGTGTTGATTACCACTGGAACTGAGAGTTCTGCATTTCATAAATATGTTTTAAGTGCTTTAAAGGTTGTGAAGTGAGTTTTTCAGCCAAGTGGGTTTAACAAGCTTAACTTTGTTATTGACTCTGCACTCGCTGTGCTGAGTGATATTAAATTAAGCATATCCTAAGGGGAAACTGGCATCATTCTATACAAAGAAGCAAACATCATAAAACCAGAGGAATCTCTGGAACATAGAGGTTTAAGCCAAATCAAACTAGAGAGTCTAAAATTAGTTTGATGCACAAAGACTATACCAAAACAAGAAAGTGTTTGAAACCTTACTTTTGGGCACATTAAGTCAAAAACCAAAATCAAAATCAGAAATATTTATTTTAAGGTTTATTTATTTTTTAATGCTGACACCTCACATAAACAGTGATTTCAGTTTAATGTTTCTGTAGGCTGTTAAATTGTAAAATTGCTGCCATTTTCACTGTTGATATGCTGCTGCACTAAATTAAATTCCTTTCTAATTTCATTAGCATCGACAATACTTTGTTACACTCTCATACGCTCTTGACCCAGCCCTGTGCTACTTGTGATCCCATACTGATGTATTTCACCTTGCTGCATTTCCTGATCACACCACCTAATATCATAACACCTATTTTGAAGCAGTCGTGGGTGAAGCCAAACACTTTCAGAGTTTGTTTCTTCACCAAATTAAAGTGTTTCCTAAGCAGCTATACATCTATGTTGGAATTCCATTAGGAAAAAACACTTCAGACAATAGAATATGTTTTGATGTTTATAGCATTACCATGGAGCCTAATTACCATGCAGGTAGCTTCTAATATGACTTAATTATTCATAATGACAGTGATATTAATTAAAATCAATTAAAAGTAAAATTACTGTAACTGCAATCAGGCCATCAGCAGAATACGAACACGTCTTCCTTGTGAATGATGCACTGACTTCCTGTTCCATCCACTCTTCAAGTACAGAGTGAAGTCCCTAAGCACAGATGGGGTGCAACACTATAAACCACCTGTGGGGGCAGTGCTATGATCTGAGGTTTCTCTTGTAATTGGTCAGGTTTAGGTTCAGCAACATTATGAGCCCAAAGAATGAGGTCAGCTGATACCTGAATATACTAAACAACCAGGTTATTCCATTAATGGATTTTTTTCTTCCATGACGGCACAGGCATATTCCAAGATGACAATGACAGGATTTTTCTGGCTGAAATGGTGAGAGAGTGGTTCAGGGAGCATGAGACATGATTTCCATGCATGAATTGGCCACCACCTGTCCAGACCTGAGAAGCAGAAATAAATGTGACATCGCAGAAGCTTTTGGAAATTATGCCAGCGAATGTGTGCTGTAATCACAGCTAAAGGTGGTTAAACGGGAATATTAGAGTGACCTTTTTTCTCTGGCCGGGCAGTGTATATTGCCATGCTTTGCATCGTTCTATTTAGGCTTTTCTATATTACCCTCCTTACTCAGACCAGAATTCATCTCATTTGCATATATCCCAGCTTTCTTTTTCTAGAATTAAATACATTTTAAACTTTTCACATAGTGTTTTAAACTTTGTATACGTATAGAGCCGATGTTCTGTTTGTGTAGCTTATACTGAGGTGTATTACTTTCTATTGAATAAAATAATAATTAAGGAAATAATATATAGTTATTATAAATAATAATATTGTATACAGACCATAGACCAAGGTAAAAGGAAACTATAAGAAGAAAATAAAAGAATGGTCATTTGAATTAAATTGAATTACTTAAATTATCACAATATTCGATAGTACTAAATTTCTGTTAACCAACTTTCGTTTTGACATACAGTAGTTTGCTACCTAACATGGCACTGTATACATTTGTGTTTCAGCAATTTTTAAGAGTGACTTATGACTGAGCTGTGCACTGACCTCAGCACTGGCAGCTTGGCAGAGCTGAGATGTAACCTTGCAACCATCTGATAAGCAGTCCATAGACTTAAACTCTGAGCCACCATCATAATATGCCACTCTCATTGTTGACAACACATCTGCTTATGAATAATCAACATGCTCATATTTAGCATATGTTTATTAGCTCGTACGTAATCCCTCTCGTTGCAATAAATCCCCCCTAATCTGCCTGTTTGTTAAAAATACAAACCTCTTCTCTCACAATGCTGAGTTTCTCACTTGCAAAACCCCATAATCCTGAAAGAAAATTCATAAACAAATGCTTTTACTTCTTCACAACAGTAGGATACATAGCCTGATCCGTGAGTTGCATCGAATATGATGTTTTTAATTAAAGCCTGGAAGAGGATGACTGATTAAGTTTCGATATGGTAGAACAGAATAGCTGGGACATAACAACATTCTAACAATAATTCAGACTCTGCAATTTGGGTCGATGTAGAATTACTTGGAGTAAATTGAATTTATAGTGTTATATAACAATGTGTTTACGCATGGATGCACTAACACTTGGATTACTTAGATTTATTTTTGTGTAAGGCGAGACATCAGGCAAAAAAACAGCAAACGTTATTTGAACTATAACTCACGTCATGTCTAAACGCGAAAGTATAGAGGACTGTCTCACCTGCCACAAATATGCTATGCTATGGTTAAAACATTGGTCTCTTCAAAATTAGGCTAACATATTCATTTTTTCTTTTGTAATAACAACACAATCTCACCAAGATGACATAATTTCTCCAGAAATCTTAAAAAAGTGACCCTAATCTCTCCCAAGAAAGTTCAAACCGATACTAATCCTACACGATATCCTCGCAGCAATGGGACAACTACTTTCAAGCTGAATTAATAACTGAATGAAAATATTTGCAATGATAATCTGTTGGAAAACATAAATTGCATTTGCACTACAAAATATGTTTGCATCCAACAGTAAAATCGTCATAAATCCAGCCTCAATATAATACTTAGATCCTAAAATGCCACTGATATACTTATTATTTTCTTCTTTTCATTTTTAATCCTGTATTCTTGGAACACACGACATACAAACATATACTACCGCTCAACAGTTTGGGATCACTTTGGGAGATGTCTTTGTTTTACAAAAAACAAAAAACAAAAAAAAAAACACATTTAATGCAATTCACAACAACAGTTTTATCCATTTCACAAACAATTAAAATGAATCAGATGATTTTAATAGAATGATCTACATTTTTGCAAAGCAGCCTATTATCAGCATCTGTCAGTCCGTTTTGAAGTACACATTCATCATGTGAAAACATTATTTCTAACTCTGACAATGTCAGCATGTCCTGTTCATTTAATATATTTATTATTCAGACTAATTTCATGTGTGTTTCAATGGTAAAACATGAAAATTTTCAAGTGATCCCAAACTTTTGAGAGGTAGTCTATGTGTGCCCTTGACAGGACACCAGTCTATCACAGGGATGGATAAGGGTCACTGTTCCGAGTAGAGGGTCACTAGATGATCCTTGACCAGTTCTACTCCCTCAGACAGAGTCAATAATGTCTGCACTTCATGCCTGACATGGAGGGAAGCTTCAGTTGAACCCTGGTAACTGGGGTCGTGACAGCCTGTTGGACAGTTCCACCACCTGAGCACCCATTAATGTTATATATTATCTGCTGTTTAATGACATATTTTTTAAAATGTTGGTATGCTAGCTTGTTGCTAAGTAAGTTTGTACTGCAAAGTGTCATTAAATGTGATTTATTCACTTTTAACTTGTGTAAATGAGCACATTTAACGAATTAAATGAATTATCATTAAATACGCTACATTTTAAAACAAAAAACACGATAAAATACAGACATTTGAGAAGCTTATCTATTTTTAACTTTAAAAAATCCTACCTGTTTAATACATTCAGCTTGTTAACAGCGGTTGCTCAAGACCTCGGTTTAACGGTCGTTCCTCTATAACGCCCTCTAATTGGTTGACGGCATTTTTCAAATATTTTCAAACGTTTAAATCACCTCGCGCTCGTAACGGTTCCCGTCACGCGCTTCAGGCTGCTTCAGGCTGAGAGACTCGCGCGCTGGACTTATTCACTCTAACTGCGCAGAAGATACGTCTTTAAAAAGGTATGACGGCTCATACGCTGAGGTAAATATGACTAATCTCCTACCAAAATCTGTGTAGACCCTCTGGAACATAACTAAAACATGATAGGGGTTGATATAGCTATAGGAATATCAATTTAGAACTGCAGGATAATCACATATATTAAGTAAGTTTTATTTTAAACAGAAAAAGTCCTACTGAGGTATGGTGAGCTATCATGGTGCCTTTAACATCCTTCACCTGGAATTATGAAGGACTGTAAATGTCCTTATGATAAGTTTTGTCAACTTTAAATGTAGATTTACATGTTCCTGTACCTAGAGAACCAAAATACAGGTAAAATTATAACTGTATAATCTACCACCATAGAGTTTTTTCTTCATTTGTCCATCTAGGGCATCCCTAAAGCTTCTAGGTAGGTGTCTTAATGGAAAATGTAACCCTTTATATATAAATCAGTTGTCATGTGCAAGACCATTTCCTACTTTTCATGGTGGTGGGGATGGGGCTACCCCAAACGAACAAAGATTCCAAGCTAAAGTGTTCCCTAGTCTGATAGGTGTCGCTGTTGGCAGGGACGAGCCCCGCCACAGGCCTTCTCCTTCTCGTTACATTTACATTTTATGGGATTTACCAGACGCCCTTATCCAGAGTGACTTACAATTCAATCTTACAGTTGGGTTAATGACCCAACAGTGGCAGCCTGGCACTGGTTTGAACCCTGAACCTTCTGGTCCAGAGTCCAGTGCCTTAACTACTAGGCTACTACGGCCAATTGTGCCTGCAGTTGGTGACTGACCCAGCTGTTAGACGCCACCAGGACTTAAAGAGTGTAGATTGTTAGGAACTTATTATGATTTAATAATCTGTGAGTCTTCTTTGCTATGGTTCTACCTAAATATTAGAGAAACAATGATCACATTTTGTTAGAAACCTCTTTATAAATCCATAATCCGTTAGGCATTTTTGCAGTGGTTCTACCTAAATCTAGCAATCTGAAGTGTGGCAATGCATATATCTATGTTCTATCAAGAAGATGGAAACCAAGCAGAACTTCTGTAGAAATTTTGCGGTTCCAGAAAGCTTTGCATACTCTATGTGGACGAATCTCAAATACTTAAGGATTTAAGTTATTTGAAACTGTTTAACAAGAGTCCCTCAAATGGTTCTTCAAGTATGTTTTCCCATGTCTGGAAAAAGGGACAAAGCAGTTGGTGGTAAGTGGTTATTTGGTGGTTGAAAATAACACAAATGGGTTCTATAGAGATACATCAAGGATCAATAGATGGTGATGATTTGAAGATGAGGAGTAGAGACTCTTAGGAACTTATTTATGGATTAATCCATGATGCTGCTGGATGCAAATTGTCAGACACTGTGATGGAAATCTTGATTCTCCAAGATATGAAGAAATATGTACCCAAAGTGTGTATTTAAAGGTGGGAGAGTTGTTTTTGGGGCTAGTATGGTGTAGAAGCATTGATTACTAATGCCATTTAAAGGAGCGCTTTTATGAGATTGGCATTTAAAGACCTGATATGTAGCTACTGATTTCACATGATATCCAGTGCGCATCTTTAGCTTACCTGTATCAATTCTACTCTCACGTCAGGTTCTAAACGTTCCGTTAACGGTCATCCAGAAATCCTCAGCGCGTGCAGATAAATCCTGCCATCCTCGTGCTGTCAGATAGCAGCGGAACAGCACCAAAGAACCAAAGTTCCCTGTCCGCTCACGCACTCGGCAGCTCGCGTGCGGAAACACTCCGCATGTCCTTGGAAAGCTGTCAGCGTAAGTCTTCCTCGGTGTTCCCGGTACGAGTGAGGTGATTCCAATGAAGTTGAGAGACCTGATCTGGATTTTCAGCTGGGAGAAGAAGGCGCGCGTGCTCTCTTCCCTCGCGTTCGTCTGCAGCTCGTGCGCACTCGCTCCAGCGCTCTTCTCTTGCGCACTGAGAAGGCGCGCAGTGTGAGAGACTCTCCTCCTTCACTCTACGTGTCTCTGTGTGAGAGAGAGAGATAGAGCGTGCGCGCGGGTGGATGTGTGTGCTATAGAGGAGAGTCACACCTGCAAAGTACACCTAATTAATCTAATAAATTGCTTGTGCATACACTCAGAAGTAAGCATACACCCCTTCTAATTTGTGGGTTCCATTCATTGTTAACAGGTTAATTTCACTCATTTCTGTACACATTAATTCAGGGTCAGGGCACAAAATCGGGGACCACCACTGGACAGGGTGCCAGTACATTGCAGCACATATGCACACACTCTGGAACTGGGAGTACCGTAAGTTATATAACACTGGTAGCCAAGCGGTTAAGGTGTTGGACTATGGACCTTAACCTTCAAGTGGCAAGCAAGTGCAAAGTTACCATGGTAATAGTCAGGTAATTCCAATCTCTGCTATAATAAGTCAAGAAAGTCCTAAGTCAAGTCATTCGAAATTATAATGTTCCATTTTTCATGTTATAACTAGATCATAAAGAGATTAATTTTATTTCTTGCTATTGTTTGACTAGTTTAAAGTCCCAGTATGTTATAACATTTCGCATATGAGTAAAACTCACCTTCTAATGACTTGTTATGATATTCTTTTCTTTATTTTATGCGTTTATTTGACCGTGCGCTTGTTTCCCGTTAGCGAGTGCTACGTCATAGCATTGTGTGATATGCTATCATGTGATCACATGACTCCAAAGAAGACGGACATAGCGAGCAATTCTGACAGATATGTACGTATTATCGCTTATTTTGAAATATTTATTGAACGTGTCTAAAACACACTAAAAAACAAGACCAATAATGTCTTTAGAATCGTCAAATGTTCTGTTCACGGCACGCGCCAGTCACGTGATAAATCACGGGACGATGGAAATTATCATATTAACTGGTCAGTCTGACTACTTAGGAATCTCCGAAGGGTTTCCCCAATTTATTTCTTCTAAAGGCCATATACCAAACAAAATTGGACTGAATTATTCAGTTTGGGCATACAACGGATCTAACTATGATGTGTTCGGTTTTTACCCTATATAATTTGATTGTATGACATACTGGGACTTTAAAAGAAACAGTCACATACCTTTCTTTGTGTGTCTTGAATTGATGGTTGAAGTTGGATGTCACTGGGGTCATGTCGCTGATTTTTGCTGCAGACCTTGCGAATTGTTGTTCTCTCAACATAATGGAATACAAATGTCACTATTTTTGGAATAGGCGCTTCCATGTTACATGTGCCGTTTGTTTGGCTTTTGCTGGTTTCCCACCTTCTGGTAGGTTGCTAGATTCGTGTGTACTGAACGTGAATCACCCGAACTCCAATTATTTTGAATCAGCTGTCTCAATTCTAAGTAAAGTCTCAAGTCCTTAAATTGCAACATGAATCTGACTCGAATCTCCAAAATATAACACACTGACTTTCTCACAAGGTGAGCTAATGCATGCCTTTGAGATGTGGAAACCAGAGTACCTAAAGAACAATTAAATAGACATGGAGACACAAGAAATCCCCACACCAGCAGAAGCTGAGCTGGGACTCAAAATCTGGAGAAATGAAGCAACAGCACTAACCACTGCTTTACCGTCCTGTCTGAACTGCAATGTCCATAAATGAAACACTGTTACATGACAGCGATAGAAGATACTACCTTACCAACAATCCCATCCAGTTTCTGCCCGGCTAGAGAAGCCCATGAAAATATATAAGAACAACAACAGCTTAATCACCAAACTTGCAGAACAGGACTACAGAAAGTATTGTGTAAAGCAGGTTCATTTCAAATCCAACCTCCCAATTTTACTTTCTCCAAGTCACCCAGAAGAACCTCAACCATAATAGGTTACATTTGAAGACCGATTACATCATAGGAGCATGACCAGGCAGTCTAATTTTGAAGGCTCCTTCATATGTGGCTGAGAAATGCACCCTTCTTTTCCACGGCATTGAAGAATCCAGCAAATGGATCCTTCACCAGCAAACACATCCTGAGTTTCATTGTGTGCCAGTGAGGCAGACAAGAAATCCACCACAGAGCATACTGTCTCATTTTTAGTTTACCCTTTGTCATGGTCTAGATGGCATTAGAAGTATACGCTTTTATAGACTGCATATTTCGATGGATGCAGCCCGTGATTTGGTACTCAGCTCTGCACTCGAAGACTGATGGGTGAATTACATAATTCTGACATTTTAGAACATGCCATTTTACACAACAGCAGTTTAAAGGACAACTAAGACACAATAAATAAATAAAATGCAGTGGGCATCGCTTCAGAATTATCTAATATAATAAACATACCATTCGTTATCTTTGTAGTTAGTCGACTGAAGAACTGCTTTCCTGCTAAAATACATAACATCAGGAAGCAATGTCAGCCAAGAACTGTTCAGGATCTTCATGAATTGGGCTTCCATGGGCATGCAGCCTCACAGAAGTCCAAAAGGACCAACTGGGATGGTATAAAGCACACCATATTCTCTGGAGTGATCAATCACACTTCACCATCTGGTAGTAGGATGAAAAAAATCACAGTTTGGCAGATGAAAAGTTGGTGGATGAAGACTAATAGTCTCTTTCTATATATTTTCGGACTATAATTCAGTTTCAGTGAAATGAATTCTTAATTCAACAACATATAGTTGTGTGCTTTCAGCATTGTGGCAAAAGAGACGACTGTCCATTTCTCTTCTAGTAAGACCATTGCTGTGTCCAAAATGGCTGAACTGGAACAACCTAGAACTTATTCCAGAATCAGAATTTGATGTTGATTGTTTGATGAAGGGAAGCAAATTTCCAAAATCTTTCGCTTTCCATAATTGCTTAATCTAATTTGGCATCGGCATTGGTCAATCCAACCAGCAGTGCAGGGTGCAAAAGAGAGCGCAACTAGTTCACCTTAGGAGACTTACTTATACTGGGACACTTCAGGGACACCAGCTGAGCTAATACATGTCTTTTGAATGTGGGCGGTAACAAGAGAACCTGTAGGGAAACCACCAAGATGTGGAAACTGCACAAAGACAGCAACCAGGCCAGGAAACCAAGGTCTCTGGAGCTGTGCCACAACTATACCAATTACTGCACCTCTTGTGCCACCCCAAGAGTCCCCAAAGTCATGTTAGAAATTCTGCCAGAGGAATGGAGGCTCGAATTAATGCCCATGGTTGGGATGTACTCCAGCTCTCCAGAGTATTTCAACTTCAACTAAACTCACTTTATCAGTGTAATGTATAAGGACATTTGATTATTCCATGGTTAAAAGTTTTAAAACATATGCAACTCCATTATGAACACTAGTAGTCATCCCATGGGTCAATGGTCAGAATCATCCCATGGTCTGATCAATAGGCCCTTAGGCACTACTTTGAAAATGCCTCCACTCTAACGAACATACTTGAAAAGCCGAATTTACTCTGCAAAATGCTCTGCTTTGTGCTTGACTTTCTTCTTCGTTTATTTATTTATTTATTTATTTATTTTTTTTTTTTGCCCCAGAGGGATAATGTTTTAAAGAAACATTATATATAGCATTGGTGGTTAAAATTCACAAGCCAACATTATGTACTAATATCCTTCTCATATACTGAATTATTGTTGTCAATTATTGTTTACCTAATAAGTGTAAAGATATGGTAAATATAAAAATAATATTGAATATATGAAAATACAACCAATGAAGTTGGGACATTGTGTAAAACATAAATAAAAACAGAATACCATGATTTGCAAATTGTTTTCAACCCATATTCAGTTGAATACACTGCAAAGACAAGATATGTAATGTTCAAATGGATAAACTTTATTGTTTTTTGGTTGTTTTTTTCCAAATATTCACTCATTTCAAATTTGATGCCTGCAAAACGTTCCAAAAAGGTTTGGGACCGTGGCAATTTAGGACTAGTATTAAGGTTAAAAAAACTATATAATGATGTGATTTCAAACCAATTCATGATCACAATCACCTGTGGACATCACCTCTTTAAAATCACATTATTATATATAAGTATACATATTATATATAGTTTTTAACCTTATTACTAGCCCTAAACTGCTACCATCCCAAATTTTTTTTAACATGTTGCAGGCATCAAATTCAAAATGAGTGAATATTTACAAAAAACCCCAATAAAGTTTACCTGTTTGAACATTAGATATCTTGTCTTTATAGTGTATTCAATTGAATATGGATTTGAAAATCTGTTTTTATTTATGTTTTACACAATGTCCCATCTTCATTGATACTTCTTTATAGACTTCCACCTGTGCCCAGTGAATTCTGGGACAAGTTCTTATTCCCCCTGCGACCTTGAGCATGTTAATACAAGAATAAAATAAATATTTGAAGTATTTCCAAATGTTTCTTTGTTTTGCGTTTACTGGGATTCAGTGCTTGGCATATTGGCTCAATTTCAAATTACATGTTAAATAGAATATCAAATAGATCACCATTGTCACCACTCAAGGGTCCAACAGTGGCAGTCTTAGCAAACTTGAAGCCTTGGTTTTCTGGTCAATAATCCAGTTAATCTGGCAACCACTGACCTTGACTGTCCACCACTGCCAGTTACTACTTGCTATGTGGTTCAAAACACATGCTTCTGTGGAAAATTTTGTATAGAATTTGTAGTAGGTGGAAAATCAACACTGTAGAGTGCTGAATAAACAACCAAACAGACTAAGCATCAAAAATTACCACACTTCAAGTATTTCAGGGTCAAGGAAATTGTCTATGTGGCCTTGTTAATGAACCAAGCATGCTTCCCATTACTGTAATTGTTTCATAATAATCATTATGTCTCATTGCATTGTTAGATTTTAACGTGTTAATATCAAAACAAACATTGTGAATTAGATGAGTGGCAAATGATTAGCAAATGAACGGCTGAAAGCAAGTAAGTTGCATCAACAGATGGTTCTTTAACAGTGCACTTGGATCAAACACCTGATCTGTTATGGGAATCACTACATTATTAATAGAAATAGCTTTTTTGCATGAACTAACATTAAAAAAACATCTAAAGCAAGGGTAGAATGGGTTAGGCATATTATGGAAGTTTTGTCCAGTGTGGTTGATAACATCTGTCATTTCTAATGAAATAATATGCTCTATTCTGCTTTATAGTGTTATTAGTTTTAATTAAACCGCTTAATATGAATTACTTCTCCTAATCTGTATTGAAACTTTATGGTACTGTATACAAATAAGCTATTACCATAAAAAACAGGTAAAATCAGTGCTTAATTTGTGATTTAGCGGAACA
>JAVSBU010360033.1:0-16494 GCA_033118015.1 Loricariichthys derbyi
TATTACTACAATGGAAACGATGTAACCAACAGAATTTAAAGGACGTACTTGATTTGGGGCAAAATATAGCATCTTAGCGTACAGAAATAAGAAAAACAAGGTTTGATACTGAATTTAAGATGCTCAATGTATAAAATCTTGACATTTTTGAACTGGTGCTGACAAGTTTTTTGTAAAGGTGTGTGTCCCAGAACTGTTTCCCAATACTGTGGATGTGCACATTTACTATTTAGATGTTCAAATATTACCTGTGCAGCTGCTGCACTTTGTTCAATAAAAACTGTTATTAAAAGTCACTGGCAAGAATATGTCTTGCGTTCATTTTCGGTAAAATTTAAGTGTCCCAGTTTTTAGCTTTGAAAATCTGGTCACCCTAGCTACAACAGATCTCTGAAGTTACATCGACAAGGCGGAGAAATATGGTATGTGTCGGCCAGACTACATAGTGAGTGAACACGGTGTTTAAAAACTCCAGTACTGCTACAGACTCCAGTTAGTAAACCACTACTACCATCTCAGTCACTGTAGTGTAGTGTAACTGTAGTGCTGAGAATGATCCATTACCCAAACAGTCCCTAAAATGTGGGGGATCTGACCATTAGAGAACAGTAAAGACTGATAAAATGAACAATGAATGTAGAAATAAGGTGTTGCTGTTAAAGTGGTGAGTGTAGATGCTTTTCATTAATAACTCAATAATACATATGTACTTTACTGTATGCAATGCACTCAGACCAAACATTTGGTAAGTCAATGTTTTTTATTTAATCCAAAAGACTTATCAAATGGTTTCTTAAAACTACAAAAAACTAAATTTTATTATGGTAAAAGCAAACTCCAAACTACTCCACGTAATAGCACAATTTACAACTATAAAATTCTAAAGTGCTATACTGTTCTGTGGTTCTTATCACAAATTAACATGAGTAAAAAGGATCGTGAATCTTATCCAGTTATGAAAAGGATTATGTTGATGTGAGACTGCAGTGGGTTTGATATCAGTACAAAGACCAGAGAACCAGTCAAATATTTTCTTAACCATCTCTTAATGCTTTAAAACTTATAAGAATATTGTTTTTATGTTAACCTTAGCACTCTTGAAATGCCTTGTTTAATTGTGAGGGATGTTGGTAAGAACATTTTTAAAATCTTTTACATTCTGCCAAAAATAAAACATAACTTGCATTTCTGCTCAATTTCCAATACATTTTTGGAATCCTAACAGACAATGCCATCATACAGAAAATCTTCATATTCCTTCAAAACAGTAATTTTTTTCTGGCTTACGAATTCAAGTTAAAAATCTTATTTAGCGTTACATTTTGTCTACCTTTCAATTAATGAGAAAAAAGGTAGTTGTCCAGAAAATGTATTTTTTAAATACATTTAACAGGGTTGGAAAAGTGATCATCCCCCTGATTTAATACTTTGATATTTGATATACTCTCATTTTTGATTTAACTGCAGCCATCTAGCTGTCTGGATATGGATTTATCTTCTGCTTCTGTTGTACAACAAGAATGGGGAATATTTGCTAATTCCTCCTTACATAATTATAATTGTTCAAATTCAGTCAAATTTCATGATGAGTGTCTCTTCAAAATTTATCCATGGGTTTTCTCTCATATTTAAGATTAGTGTTCTGACTTGGCCTTTCAAGGACATTTACCTCACTATCCTTAAGCCACTGTGTCTTTTGTAAGATGATTCATTTAGGATCGTTGTCGTGCTGGAAGATGAACTACCCATCTACTTTTAGCCATGGGTTTTCCTCAAGAATTTGGGGAATCAAGATTAGGTTTGGGACTTTTTACAGAAGCTTCTTTTGTACCTCTATGCCTTACAGGCTAACAGCCACATGCACAGGCTGATCGATTTCAACCATGATGATTTATACGTCCTTCAAAATTGCTACTGACCTCTTGCTAAATTATTTGATCAATATCCTGCTGGCTGGTTTATCTAGTCCAGCCCATGTAGGGTAGGTGGTGGGATACACTTTCCACTATTTAATAATTTGCTCTGAATTGAACTCTAAGGACTAGTTAAAGCCTTGTAAATATTTTTCTGTCGTTCTCCCAAGTCCACAATTTTATCCAGGAGACCTTTTAAAAGCAATTTTCCAACTATGGTGAATTTTGGGTTACCATTCACTACCAGTAATGGAATTCCAGGGTTCAACAATAACAATGGCCCGATTGCCCGGGGCAAGTAAAACGCGACATTGGAACAGCTGCAGGCAAAATCACTTGCCCGGTCGGGCCAGTTCATGTTTGGTTAAGGGGCACACGAGAACAAAACAATGTGGGCAAACTCTATTCAATTAAACATTTAACCCCTCGTGATGCAAACATGCTCTAGTTCACTCACACATTCAGTCGAAACCAATCATTTTATTTGTTGATAAACGACATCAGAGCGAGTCGAGCAGGAAAATGTAGGTGAAGCGCAAATACGAAGCTGCTTCATTCCCACATGGAAAAACAGTTTTCATGAGTCGAATTTGACCCCTCCATTACAGAAATGTTCTCCCAAATTTGCAGAGAATATCCCATCAAAGCTGATAAAAGTGGCATTTTTTTTTTTGTGGGAAGTACAAATTATCAGAAACAATCGCTCGAGTCTCACGTTGCCTGTGTAACAGCAAAAAAGCCTCTAGTGTGCCTGGATTAATGGACAGGTGCATGCAATAGATGAACAGAAGCTGATTCCGTATTAACCAAGTTAATCACAACGGCTTATCACACTGTTAAAAGAGAGAGACCTTTCACTGACTGCCCACATGAGATATAGAGCTTCAAATTAAAAATGGACTGGAACTTGGTAGCCAGTACAATACCGCAGGCATGCAGAAGGTAGCTAATATCAGCTAATATAATAATATAATATAAGGTAAGCTAATATAATAAAAGATTGTAAGAGTTTGAGTGAAAACGCTGAGACAAAGTCGACGTTTATACAAAAAATCCAGAGGAGGGAAACTTTATTTTACTACTGATAAAAGCATATTGAACAATCAAAATTAACCACTCAAGAGTCGACTTACTCCGTGAGTGAACATGAGTCCTTTGTTCAGCATGAACTTAAAGGGCCAGCAGAACAGTCTGCTTAATGCAGTGTCTGTATATACTTATATTAATAAAATATTAAGACTTATATTAATAAAGTATAACCATAACTAAACACATTAGCTTTTGTGTGCTTATTTGTATGTGAATAACATTTTAAAATCCAAATATTTTGGGACAGTAGAAATTTGGTACGGGACAGTAAACTTTCCAGTCACTTGCCAGACCAGGCAAGTTGGGGAAAAGGTTAATGTTGAACCCTGGATTCAGATATAGCTGCCAATAATCAAAACCACTAAAGCTTTTGTCCGATGGGTGTCTATTAGTGTGGTGTGTAATCTGAAAGATTTTTTTTTTTGTTTTGCTAGAGCAAGTTTACCAGGGGTACGCTAAAAAGGAGAGCTCCTTATCAAAACCATATCTCTTACTACTTAAGCAGTTAAATGTAAGTTAAATTAAACAATTGATAATAAACGTTTTATTCACCCTAGGATTCTAGTATGTCTCTCTCAGCCCATTACTATTATCAGTTACCTGCTGTTCTGTTAGCAGTTCCCCTTTCACAGCACTGAATCTGTGTAGCATTTGTATTCTGCTCGCCCATAAATATATAACTTATATTTCTGAAACCTTTTCTATAATCTTTCTTTGTATAAGATAGTTTTTCTAGTCAGAAGTACTTCCTAATGATTCATTAATTTGTTTTGATGTAAAAAGTCGATAAAAAATCATCCAAACTTTTTTGCTGCATTGCTGCAATGAACAGCTCATCATAAACCAAGTAGCTAAATCTAAGGTGCCAATACCACAGCTAAAAAACACTTGATAACTCCTTGACACCTTGATAACTGTAGCCACAGTTCCAAACTGACTACTCCAAGTACTTAAATATCAGTTTAACAACAACAACAACAAACTGAGTTTACATTAACAGAAAATGGGACGCAGCAGGTAACATTTTGCCATAATAAAAGTTCTACAATCACAATTTAAAAAAAAAAAGGAAAATGCAGACTTGCAAAAAACATGTTTTGTCTGGCCAACTTTACTTGTTAACATACCATACCTTACAGTATCAAATTCTAAAAAAAGCCGGGACTGTAAAGAGTCCACTTTGTAATGATGCCATGAGGATAGCAAGCAATGAAGTGTTTCAGCAGTTATTTTATCTCATTCCTCCTGCAAATATGTCTCAAGGTGTGTAACAGTACATACACAGACCAATCAGTTTCAGCCATAAAGATTTATAAGTCCTTCAAAATTGCCTCTGACCTCTTACTAAATTCCCTGATCAATATCCTATATTATAAGCTCTAAACAGTACTCCAAGGGATAGTTAAAGCCTCTGAAATCTTTTTGTATCCTACTCCTAATCAAGGTCTCTCACTTCCCGTTTCAAAATTCTCTAAATATTATCTACTGGAGACAGGTCAGGAGAGAAGGCAGACCAATTCACTACCTGTATCCTCTCCATGCTTTAATTATGTGTATTTAATTATGCATGTTGTTTTACATCGTCTTGTTGAAAAATGCATGGATGGCAACAAACACTGCTCTAAAATCTCAATGTACTTTTCTGCATTAATTACATCTACTACATCTGTTACATTACAGAATTTCAAATTGCCTTTGCCAAGGGCACTGACACACCCCCATACCTTTTGGACTGGTTAACATTTCCACTGTATGACAGTCCATCCCAGACACCTCAGAGCCTGGAGAAATCAATGGCACTTCTACACACGGTTAACATAAGGCTTCTTTTTCATACAATAAAATTTTAACTGGCATTTGTCAATGTAACTCCATATTGTAGTGCTTGGCAAAGATTTGCTAAATTAATATGGCTAGACCAGCTGTTGATGAACGATGGGATCGGCTACGGGGTCTTCAGTTCAAGCTTGCATCTTTGCCCTACAATCACTGAAATATCCAACACTTATTGAATAATGTTATGATACTATGTGCTGTTTAAATAGAAATATGTAAATCATCTCCAGTCTTCCTTTGAGGAAAACTGTTTTTAAATATTTACATTTTTTACATTTACATTTTAATCATGATTAAAATCACCTGTTGTCATCATCTATTTGAAATCACAATTATTTTTATTTTAATATTTTATTTCAATTAATATTATTTTAATTATTTTTACCTCACTATAAGCTCTAAATTGGCCCTGTCCAATCTTTTTTTTGGATTGTGCAAGTTGCAGTCCTGAAATGCAAGAATGGATGCATATTAACAACGGAAATGAAGTTGATCAGACAAAATATTTATCATCATCTGAAATAAATGTCAAGGAAAGATTTTTTGAGCATTTCTGTGTTGACTCAGCCTTTTTCTGATTTGGGGTTGTACTATAATTTTCTCTAATATAAAAAGAGAACATTTACATATTAACGACAACTATTTGCTTATATAAATTTATTTAAAATACAAAATTATTTAAATATTGATCATCAGCTAAAGCATCGTTATTATGATAGACCTCATCTCCTTTAGATTTTTCATACAGAATGTTTGGTTATTGCCAAAGCAGGTTAAAAAATTATTAAAATCTTTGAGTATCTAAAAGAACAAAGGTGGCTTAGGCTTAATGCCACATAAGAATTCAACTGAGGAAATTAATCTAAATCAACCAAAATTGTTTACTTCACTTAAAGCTGCTCCATAGAATTCTATCACTAATAAGTCTTAAAAAAGCACAGCATCCATAGGAATAATAATGTTGTAAATTTAATGTGTTACAAGACATCCCATAACCTTTTCAACTGCTCATTAAAAGCTGAAACCAGAGCACTATTAGTTTTGTTGCAGAAGTCATGTATTAATATTTTAAACACAAATTATGTAGTGTCATTTTATAGAGGAGGACTTTTTCCTTAATTATTTTCCCCCACCGCACCCACTCCCAGGTGAAAGTGTGTTGGAAGACAAGATGGAAAGACAACGTAAGCACTCAAGCTCCACTGGTGTACCATTAAGCTGTGCATTTAATGAAGCTCAGTCTCAGAGCAGAAGCACAGGCATCCTAGGAGTGCTGAGGCAGACGGCAGTAAAATTGACTCTGTATTGGGCTACTCGGTGGACTAAGCGAAAATCTTTATCCTTCTATAAGAGCGTCTTACCCACAGAGGCTCATTTTCACAAGGCATAACCAGTGTCTTGCCATATTAGGCAGACCAGTTTAAGATGAATCATAACTATGGTGAAGACAGATATCCAAAACATCTAAATTTTCCAGCACAATGGCTGATTGCCATGCCATCAGTTGGGCCCTCAATAGATGTAAAGTTAAAAAAGCACTAAACCTTTTATTAAATGTGTACTTGGTCAGGTTTGGGTTCAGTTACATTATGAGACCAAAGAATGAGATCAGCTGATACCTGAATATACTGAATAACCAGGTTATTCCAACAATGGATTTTTTCTTCCCTGGTGGCACGGGTATATTCCAAGATGATAATGCCAGGATTCATCAGGCTCAAATTGTGAAAGAGTGGTTCAGGGAGCATTAGACATTTTCACTTTTCATTTTCACACATGGATTGGCCAACACAGAGTCCAGACCTCAACCCCGATTGAGAATCTTTGGGATGTGCTGGAGAAGACTTTTGCAGTGGTCCAAATCTCCCATCATCAATAAAAGATCTTGGGGACAAAATGACTGCAACTCTGTACAGAAATAAATGTAGTGACATTGCAGAAGCTTTTGAAAATTATGCCATAGCGAATGCGTTTCGCAATCAAAACTCAAGGCGGTCCAATTAAATAACAGTGTGAGAGAACTTTTTTTTTTTTTTCGACCAGGCAGTGTATAAACAGTACCTTGCAAAAGTATTCATACCCCTTGAACTTTTCCACATTTGTTCATGTTACACCCACAAACTTAAATGTATTTTATTGGGATTTATGTGATAGACCAACACAAAGCAGCAAGTATGTGTGAAGTGAAAAGAAAACATGGTTTTCAAATTTTTTAATAAATAAAAATCTGGAAAGTGTGACATGCATTTGTATTCAGCCCCCTGTACTCTAATACCCCTATATAAAATCTAGTGTGATCAACTGCCTTCAGAAGTCACCTAATTAATAAAGAGTCTCCGCCTGCAAGTAATTTATTCTCTGTATAACTACAGCCATTGGATGAAGGCCTTGGACGTTTGTTAGAGAATATTAGCAATCAAACAGCATCACGAAAACCAAGGAACACATCAGACAGGTCAGGGACAAAGTTGTGGAGAAGTGTAAATCAGGGTTAGGTTACAAAAATACCCCAAGCTCTGAATAGCTCACGGAGCACTGTTCAATCCATCTGAAAATGGAAGGAGTTTGGCACAACTGCAAACCTACTAAGACATGGCCGTCCAACCTAGACTGACAGTCCAGGCAAGGAGAGCACTAATTAGAGAAGCAGCCAAGAGGCCCATGGTCACTCTGGAGGAGCCGCAGAGATCCACAGCTCAGGTGGGATGATTTGTCTACAGGACAACTATTAGTTATGTACTTCACAAATCTGGCCTTTATGGAAGAGTGGCAAGAAGAAACCAAGCCACAGGAAGCCCCACTTGCACTTGTTTGCCACAAGCCATGTAGAGGAAACTGCAAACATGTGGAAGAAAGTGCTCTGGTCAGATGAGACCAAAGTTGAACATTTTGGCCTAAATGCAAAATGCCTTCCATCCCCACCATGAGACATGGTGGTGGCAGCATCATGCTGTGGAGATGCTTTTCTTCAACAGAGACAGGGAAGCTAGTCAGAGTTGTTGGAGCTAAATACAGGGCAATCCTGGAGGAAAACCTGTTAGAGGCTGCAAAAGACTTGAGACTGAGGCAAAGGTTCACCTTTCAGCAGGACAACGACCCTAAACATACAGTCAGAGCTACAGTGGAATGGTTTAGATCAAAGAATATTCATGTGTTAGAATGGCCCAGTCAAAGTCCAGACCTAAATCCCATTAAGAATATGTAGCAAGAAAATTGCTGTTCACAGACGCTTTCCATCCAATCTGATTGCTCTTGAGCTATTTTGCAAAGAAGAATGGGCAAATATTTCAGTATCTAGATGAGCAAAGCTGGTAGAGACATATACCCCAATAGACTTGCAGCTGTAATTGCAGCAAAAGATGCTCCTACAAAGTACTGACTAGATTTGTATTTATTAAAAATTTTGAAATCCATGTATCATTTCCTTTTCACTTCACACACACTCGTTTCTTTGTGTTGGTCTATCACATAAAATCCATTTAAATGACATTTAAGTTTGTGGGTGTAATGTGAAAAAACGTGGAAAATCGAAAGGGTATGAATACTTTTGCAAGGCACTGTGCACATCGACTAATACGGACGTGTTACACAAATTAGTATTGTTGAACCACGAAGTATGCAACATAACTTGGAAAATGGCACAGTTATAAACAAAACTGTCCACTAGGTAACAAGGCAAGTTATAAAAGAAAAATGAGGAGAAAAAATAACTGACAGAATTGTATATTTTATTCAGAACCTGCAGAAAATCTATTTCTCAAGGCCAAACTAAGAAGAAGAGAATAGTTGAAAAGACAGAAACCAATGCCATCTAAAAGTCGTCAATGGAAGAAACGGTTGCACTGTGTTTCATGAAAATCTGAGTATATTTTGTAAGAATCCGTAAAGCTATACGCCTTTATCTGAACTGCAACGGGTGAAAATAACTTGGCTGAGTTGAAAGTACATCTCAAGTGGATCAAATCAAGACAAACTCTCTGCAACAAGACCACTCAACAGAGACTAAAGTATTTTGAACAATAATGTTTTGCTTGTTTTGGAATAGGATCTTTACTATTATTTTTTCAGATAATGCTGCCAAGTGAGAGAATTTCTTTATTCAGGTTTCAAGTGCTCTGATAAAACACAACTTTATAATGGAGTTAAACCCTGTTATCTATTTCAAAAGTGTTCACATGGCTCAGATTATTCCCAGCAAAAATAAATAAATACGTTTAAAAAAAAATAAAAAAATCACACAAGGGCCTATTTCATGAGAGTAATATTTTAGAGAGACCTGCGATTTGCTTCACAAGCCACAGCTTTTGTGAAAGCCCAACAGACAATGGGATGAAACAAAGTATGGCAATTTCAGCTCAAGCCAACAATCAATAAAATCTGATTACGGCAGAAGTTTGAGAAAAAATGTATTATATAAACGGCAGAGAACCACACAATAACGTCTACATAATTTTGACTGGAAATGCAAAGCCTTTGTACAGGATAAAGTAGAAGAGAGAGATGAACTTCCCAAGAATGCACTCAGCTACTGTATCAATTGCAAAATGAATAATTTATTTTTCTTAAAGCACCACACCCCTGAGAACCACTCATAGAAGTGCTGAATAAAACAGCATCGAAATGCCCCAGACTTGCTGACACAAACCCGCTTCTACTGTCTCTGACATTACTACTAAATTGAGAACAGATATACAGTGTTAAGACTAATAAATATAGCATTAAACCCTAACAGAATTACTACAAGAGAATAACAGTAGTGGCAGAGGATGGGAAAATGAGAGTAGTGGAAATGAAACTGCATCATCTATGAGCAGGATAAAAACCCCAATGGAACTGTTTTGCCAGGGAAAGCGATATAATTTGTTAGCACAACTGTCCTACCTATCCAATAAAATTAATATACTGTTATTAATGCAAGTTAACATGTTTAGAAGAACAAACCTTATCCTACTCCATCACATAAGGAATTAAATATTATGCTATGTCATATATGCTTTCTAAGTACTTCAACTATCTGGTACAAAGATACAAATATAATAACTGACTGTATTGTACAGTAGAGTACTGTAAACCAGCCACTAGGGGTCACTATCCAGTTTATCTTTTATGCCGATCCCAAGCCCAGGTAAATGGTGAGGGTTGTGTCAGGAAGGGCATCCGACGTAAAGCACTTTGCCAAAACTAACATGGAAGTTCATCTAAGTGACAGAGTGAGATGGAGGAGGATGACTCACTGTGGCGACCCCTGAAAAGGGAAAAGCCAAAAGGAGGACAACAACAGTACTGTACTGTACTATATCTTCTCATATTGTGTTAAAATTAATATTGGTAAAAATAGAACACTATGTTCAAAGGATCTAAGCTACCATGTGATGATGGCAGTGTCTGTTCAATGTCTATTTCAGTTAATGTTCTGTTAAACAGAATGTAATGTGGATGTTCGTACCTGTATATCCGAACAACATTTAACTAGTTAGTCTTGCCCATGCTACCAAAATGATCTACTCACAATAACTAATCGTGTTTGAACTACAACCTAAATTGTACACAGCTCGGTATCCCCAGTGAGTCCTTTACCATTTCACTACCAACACCCATGACGAAGCCCATTTTATTGATTTAATACAAAATTTAAAAACTCATGCCCTCCATTTCAATGGCCTTTCTATTTAGAAACATCACATTTACAACTGACCGTTGATTGTGCACCAACAGTGGCCAGGCTACCGTGCAAATTCAGTCCATAGCTGCCTAGGATATGTGTTAGTACTCATGATAATCAGCTGCCAACTAGTGGACACATTCCAGAACTACTGGCAGCATTTCATTGGGGTTTTTTTTTCCATACAAATCTATTACAAGTCTTCTGCGGGCCATTTTTAGACCAGTTCACAAGCCACATGTTTGACACCCATGAAACAGAGACATTGGTCATGGTTTCAGGTTTAGTCAAGAAAAATACAGTCTGAACTTTCGGTCCACTGAATTACAGTGGGAGCAGAATATTACACTATAATTCTCCCAACAAAGGCAGGAGGAAAATTCTATTAGAAATTACTGATTTTGTCATCATAATACCACAATTTCTACATTGCAAACCCTTCTTTTTATTATAGAATTGTCTACGGCATGTAACGTACAATAGTCCGTTTGTTGGCTAGATTAAAAAAAGATTATCAGCACTAATTGTCTAATTACCTTAGTAAGTACTTTTGGTGTGTACTAGTGTGTATTTTATATAAAAATAAGCCAAAAACAAGGCCATGATCACAATTTCAACCTCGCCTCACTGAACATTTGCTGTTCATTCTTCAAATATTTTAGTGCAATTTGTTTTGTTTCTCCCAAGATAGTCCATATGGTAATGCAATGTTCAAAATAATAAACAGGACATGGACATTTTTCTCCTATTTTTTTTTCAGAACCTGTAGAAGATCAAAGCTCTTTATCATAAATAATAGAAAATATAAATATAAGAAATACATATAATTGTTCTATTGCTCTAATACAAAAATTTGTTCTATAATCTGCGATCTAGAATATTACAATGCAATACATGAACCATGAGACTTGTGCAGAATTCTGCTTGGTCCATATCGATTATCATGCAATAAATTAATATGGTGCATGAAGACAAACAGAAATGAAGTAATCAGAACTTAATGGTTTGTTAAAATCAAAATAAATCTACATTAGTTATTTTAGATAGTTATTACCTGAACTCTTATGAAACAAATATTTCGCTAAGCAGAATGCACCTTGCACTGAACCACAGTTTATTTTTCCTAGAAAATATACGAGAAACTCTGCTAGGCTTCATAACATGTCAAAATTAATCTTCTGAGTCTTTGTTGTCTGCTGCCTAATAACAGGCAAATGATGGACCATCAAGAAAGACTCAATGTACAATATACGATATTACAAAGAAATCTAATGTATTTTTATACTTACTACAGATGCAGTGTAGCAGTATTACTAAATACATAACTGCCATATTGTATTCAGCAGTGTATTTCTTTTCTCAGGTTTTCTTTCTTATTGCATTATTACTGATGAAAATTGAGCACTAGTAAAATCAACTCGCTTCCACACAGCAGTAATTTGTTAGAAGTCATGCTTCAGCTAGCACATGTCAACTCCCTCCTTCTGCCCTTCATCAATGCACAATTATAATAGCTAAATTAAATACATAGCATAGTAACAAAAACAATAGTAATCACTGAACAGATATTGGAACCTCCAAGATTAATGAGCAAATTGTCAGAAATGTTCAATTTAGCTCGTAAAAGAAGTATAAAGGAATACAAACGGCTACAATCACCTCAAGAACAACAAATGTTAAAACTAAAATGTTTGAGTCCTGTGTCTGCCATGTCAGATCAAAGGCTTTTTACTGATTTCATAGTGTTTCTGTCACGCTTTAATTAAAAGTTCTACGTAACTGTACCTTTGAACTAAAAACTCTCTACAGTATGTATTGTGAGTAGAGTAACAGAAATTGTGGAGCTAGTGCTTGCTGACTAAAAGACTATTGAATTTCAATTTTAAGGGTTTTCATTTCCATATAGTGTGCATTCTGATGCATGGTAAGCAATTTAAAGCACTTATTCAAACAGTCACTTAAAGGTATTTTGCATACCTTAATTGACCATATTACATTTTCTATTGAACTGCCTGACTTTTAAACTCGGCAAAATATGGAAATGAATCCCAAGGCTAATCCAACAAGTTATACCAAATTGATATTTTCTGCTGTGGCAATTAGCATTTAGATGGATGCATTAATTTTAAACACACACACACTGTCAGCTCACTAGTGCCTGTCCTTGTTCCTATATTACAGTATAGACAGCCTGACAAACAGGAGAGATGGTGATGCAGGTTCATGGAATGGACAGACAATTAATCAATCCCGTCTGCTGCCATAGCAATTATGAAATTGCACATTCATAAATAGTGTGGAGCTTGTTGCAAATAAAACCGATGAAGTGACCTGAATGTGGTTAGTTTTCTAGAGTCTGAGAACCAGCAAGGGCACAATTACTCTAATGCTCTAATGCTGAGTTGTATCAAATCAGACAAAACATTGTTTTGACCCATTTATAAAGCAAATGCAGATTATGTAGAACACAACACTACTACTAACTAACTAAACAACTACTATGTTATATTTATTTCCTCAGATTTTGTTCCTTATTGCATTATTACTAAGGACAGTTGAGCCCTACTCGGACCAATATGTGGAGTGAATATAGATCATGGTGACTGATGACACCATGATATCATCCATATACACATGGCCCATACGGTGCGTTTTATATCGTATTTTAAAACTCAGCAGCACCGCTATATCGACCAAAACCCCCACAAGGAGAAGCATATGATGGATGAGATCATACAGCAATCCACATCAGAAACCCAAATCTCCAACTTGAGCCAAGTGACCGTGTTACTTACTCATAAGCAATGAACTAGAGAAAATAACACGATTACCCCCCACCCACAACCAATGCACCTTTACTTTATTGAACTATGACTGTAAGCCATTTCATTACCACCTCAGGTTTCAACATAATGTTTGATTAGCTCATTGAATGAGATAGCGCTAACAGAAATCTACTCAGCTATGCAGAAACAGTCAGCTACAGGAAATTCAGGGCAAAAAATGGGCACATATCCTCTATAAAATTCCTTAGTGTAAATTATATTTTGGCACTTATCTTCAGCCCATGCTCATATCCTATAATTCACTGGTCGTTCTGACTTAAAATCTCATTTTCAAATTCCACCATCTTTAATGGATGCAAACAGGAACATTGATAAGAAATTAACATAAAAAATGAAACATTATTTATATGTGCATGTTCATTTTGCACTAATAACTCCTATTTTGAGCAATTATCAGTAAAGAAATGTATTAAACTTGTGCCACTGTTCTATATCCACAGATACCTAAATTATTTACATTTTTGATTTTCACAAATCATCCAAATGACTTAGGACTCTATACAGGAGCTTCATCTTTGTTTTCGAAACTAACCCTAAAAACTCTTACCTTGCTTTTGGACCACTCAAACAGTGCAGCTGCACTCCATGCAATGGGAAGAAGGGATCAGTATTTTCAGGAACTGCTGGTAACCACAGAACATTCTGATCAGGTTACTCTGCAACTTCTCAACATCCTTCCAATTGTTAAGGCAAGGAGAGATCAGGTGATTTTCCCTGAACAAAGCGATACCACTTGATGCAGTCACCATTCTGTTGATATTTACACGTGTAAAAGGTCTAGCTGACAGCTTTTCAATTATCACTGCTTTACTGTGTATGTGATTTTTATCTGTATGGCAAGTGTAGCAGTGGAAGAAAAGCAAATCAGCAGACTTGGGACAGCATCTGGGCTTCAGATTGGCTTCCCTATTGTGTAATGTTGGAAAAACTATGTGAAGTGCCTTCATTCCGTTATGCAGCAGCCCCTTCTATAACCTTTCTTCCCAAACTAAAGCGTCAGCGTCATCCGTCACACCTTTCTCCTTTGTCTGTGTCTTCAGACACAGGATATGGAAAGAAAAGCGAAAGGAATTGAGAGAGGGAGTAAAGCCTTTTACCCCTCTTAAATCCTCTCTCAACCCAGCCTTCAGACAGGTGCAACTGGAAAAGAGAGGACAGCAAGTAAAATTAAACCATGAAGCAAAACAGACCAAAAAGACGTGGCTGGACCAAGGGGTAAAGCCTTTTTCATCATCTGCCAAAACCTCACTCCGGCTCCATTGGAGTTTTGATCTGACGCTGAACACAAAGCTCATTTCTTCTTGCTCCCCCTATGTGCTCCCAAATTCCACATTCGTTTTCCTCTGTAAAGCAGAATAAAGGCTATCATCCTCTGCAAGAATGACATGGACAGTAAAGCGTGACGGAGTCTGCTGAAGTCTCCCACCATTGACCATGCAGATGTCTATTGTTTGGTGATGGTTTAAAAAAAAAAACATTCTGGTTTTAGCCTCATTCACCACGCTTGTATGCTTTCATCTCAAGCAGGCAAAATACAATAGGTAATTATTTAGCAAATGCTAGTAACCTTGCTCTCAAAGGTTCTTTCCAAAAAGAACGTTAGTCTGTGCATGCACACATAGGGGTGTATAGATAATCCTGCCTAGCAGCAATCAAAGGAACGGCCTTGTTGGGTCAAAATGTTCCCACTCAAGCCGACACGGGCTTCACCATGACCTTGTACAAGGCCACTGGATGGCTGGAGTGTGGGCAAGACAGCTGGGTGTACACTATGTGCTTGAAGAGGGCAGACAGGGACAAACGCCGGAGTGCCAATTGGCAGGCTATACAAGTCCCTCAATGGTTTTGTCATTATATGCTCATACAGGAAGTAGAATAGAGAAAGACTTTTTTGTCTGTAAGAAGACAACCCTGGGAAACACCATTCACTGGAAATTTTAATAAAATGTGTGCCTGGAGTATTTAGAACTTGAAAGCTAGAGTTCAAATTGAATAATGACTGGCATAATCAGAATTCTTTCACACTACTCCTTGGCATTTGTTGACATATATTTTGCTAGAAATTACTTAATAAAGACAAATGCATTTGTCTAAGCAAATATCTGTCTAAATGAGATGAAGTTTGTTTTTGTTTTGTTTAGTAGACCATTTGTGTTGTATTCAATAAGGTTCAGCATTGGGTTATTTTCAGTGTAGTCATCCTTTTTATGCTAAAAAGATACATTCACTTCAAGTGACCAGCAACATTTAGCAAATTCTAAGCTCATACTTTTATGGTTAGATAACAGTAAAGGATTTCCTAGCAAGCTTTCCAAATAATCTCTTGACCTGGATGTGGTGTCTGTGTTGAAACTCTCCAACAGTGGTCCTTGGGGATTGTTTACCTCTCCTAACAGACTCCTCACTGCTAACATAAAATGTCTAAATGCCAAGCAGGTTTGTCACAGTTCCATTTGACTGGAACTTTTTAATAACAGACCTAACTATAGATTTTTGTTGCATCTTCAGCTAAGTTGGTACTTTTATAGCCATTCCCTGACTTATGAAGGTCAGCAGACTTTTCTTTTCTATGTATAACTGTTCTCTTGTCTTTGACCTCATATCCAGTGAAACACTGAAGTTATAGATTGCTGTATAATGCTACGTTCACACACAGGTTAGTTTTTTTCGTGGTTGCCGTGGCGAGGCCTTTCGTGTGATTTTGTGAGTTAACGTGGAGTGTCGAGTCTTCTCCTGGCTTTTCGCGTGCTTTCGGGAGGTCGTGGCCTAAATTTGGTGAAACCATGGAATTATTGAACCTGGTCAAAAATATCGTAGCTTGTCATCGAGACGCCCGATTTCACACTTTGTTGTGGTTTGTCGTGGTCTGCCGAGGAGGATTCGTGCCATTTCCAGGATATAAATGCCATAGAAATGCCATTTACATTATCGGATACAAGTTTCTCCTCTGCGTTCATGAGAGACGTTGTTGATCAGTCCTGTACACCATCTTGGAGGAATCACTCCAGTTACCACAAATGTTTAGTTACAGCTATGTAATACAACAAACTTATTGAGAAAAGAAAAAAAGGTGTGCTTGGTTTTAATGGAACTTTATTCTTTTATGAGTTATTTACAAGTTTCTCTTTGTTTACAGCCATTGACATGT
>JAVSBU010360321.1:0-35206 GCA_033118015.1 Loricariichthys derbyi
ACCTGAGTAAGGGTAGTACCCCCTGTACCCATCTGTCACAGTGAAGGATTTGATCTGGTACCCATGAGCCTGAGTAAGGGTAGTACCCCCTGTACCCGTCTGTCCAAGTGAAGGATTTGATCTGGTACCCATGAGCCTCAGTAAGGGTAGTACCCCCTGTACCCGTCTGTCCCAGTAAAGATGTGTGTTGGTAGCATTGTCCCCTAAACATGATCCTACTCTTTGATTCATCATAATGACGGGTCGTACCTCGATAACGCAGATGGTGATGATTCCGATCCCAGTGCTTAGCAGGTTACTGTCCAGCCAGTCCTTCAGATCAGTGTAGCATCCCTACAAACAATCCGATTAATGTCTCATACTGATAAGGCGTGATTTTATAGTGCTAATATTTAGTTTAAGCTATACCGTCCAGGTTGTGTTGTGGCACGGTACTGATGGGCAGCATGAATCTGGAATTGCGCCGTTCCAGTCTTGTGCACCCTCAACACCACAGCATTTAAACTGCAGAGAAATTCCAGGTATGAGAAAATGAAATTCTTAAGGTTTGTTTCTGTAGGTATTCAGGCGTTAGACATTCTGGTTCTGACTTACTGTCTTCTGGAGGCTGTCCCACTCGATGGTGAAGTTTTTCTCTCTCTGGCTTTTGGTTTGTTCAAGACTTTTATACAGCTCTGACTTGATTAAGTCGTCAATCTGTAAATAATTGTGATATTGACAGTCAGGTAATTCCAGAAAATGTAAAAGATTGTCACTATGCCCTCACCAAGCCTCGTTGGTTATAACAGGACATCAAATTCCTCCAAATACTTTTGGAGCACTTATTTTTGCTTCATATCAAAGGTTAAAATCAAACCGGGCAATGAGCGAGTGTGTAGTTTGCCTCTACCTGCACCTTCCCCTTCCTTCCTATTAATTATAAGCTCCACTTTGTATTTATACAGAACTTATTACAAGCTGTTTAATATTTCTTTTCGATACTCCAGGAGTTCAGACCCATGATGGCACATGGTAACCTTTAGTCCTTTCACTTACGGTTTTCTCGTAGAAAAACAGGATGCAGGCTAAGGTGAGCTCAGCCACCATCAGCAGGAACAAGAGGATGAAGAACTGGAACCAAACGATACATACCTGAGTGAGACTAGCTATTTAACTCTGAAACAATTTAACCAGCTGTTAACTAGCTAAACGTAAACAAAAATGTCCTTTTTAATATGATCTCTGTTCTCCTCATATTCAGGATCAGGACTTACTGTGATCAGAAGGCAGCGGTTCTCCTTAAGGGCCCCCAGGAAACCCAGGAAGGACACGCAGGTGATAAAAATGCCGACGGTGAAGAGGGCGCTGGCCATGTTCACAACCGACAGGGACGGCAGGAGGGACAGGTACTTGGTCGTGGTGCTCAAGTAGATTCCCAAGCCGAATATGGAGGCTCCACAAATCTGTCAGGGCATCACCAGGGGTTAGTCAGTACAAAGTGTAATGTTTGTGTTATATAAGGAATAATGTGCTATTATATCTGTAAACAAAGTATATGAGCACTAAAGTGGAGTTTGAGTCCCAGCAGGGTCGACTGTTGGACTAACAGACCCCCTGTGATGGACCAGCATCCATCAGATTCTATTAATACTAGAATCCAGCTGCCTAAATATGGTGTAGGTCACCTTTGTATCACCATGGAAACAAACAAGACGGGATTCAGGAAAATGTCTTAAGAAAAGTTACGAAAAATTGCTGTTTTTAAAATAACTTCTTATGAATTATCTTTTTGGTCCTTAAATCTTTTCTTATGAACAATTCCAAGAATTAGAAACATTACGTTCTTAAATGTTTTCTTAACCTTACTACAAGACGACAAGATAAGCACCGAAACTGACCAGACTTTAAATAGTTTAGTTACTGCAAATAAGGACGACGTCCTTTCAATTAAAAAAGTTAAAAAGCCTTCAGAGTAAAGTCTAATTAATTTTTTTCCCTTTTATTTTACGTCATAGCTCCCAATTCTAATTTATTAATTAATTTATTTTTTTTAATTTATAATTTATTTTCCAATTTGTTGGTGTTTTTATGAACCATAACCTCTTATTACTTATTTGTGAAAAGCTGTAAAATGCAGCACAAGAAAAGAATGAATATTTTCTTAATATTAATAGTTAAACATAATATTTGAGAATTGCATTTAAGAACATTGTTGAGAACATCTTAATGTCACAGCTTAGTGTCGTAAGAACCATCACAAGCCTTTCTTGAGAAGTGAAAAGTGTGTGTGTGTGTGTGTGTGTGTGTGTGTGTGTGTGTGTGTGTGTGTGTGTGTGTGTGTGTGTGTGTGTGTGTTGGGGTTTTGGAGTTACGACTGTTGTGTGTAGGCTTTCCAGCCACAAGAAATTGAGTCAATGGAAAAACCCCGTGATGATACGAGTACCAGCTGCATGTGTGATTGTTGATACGTACAAAGAAGATGAAGTTCACCACACACATGGTGTATTTCATACACTTAAGACACGACATGTTTCCTCGGCTCTAGACAGAAAGATAAATAGAATAAAGAAGCTGTTAGGTGATAAGTATTATAATAGAACAACAGCTATGTATTAATAGTAATGTATAACCACATATAAATATGGAACCGTGATGAAAGAGCAGCGTCTAAATGACACACAAACTCCACTTCCTCTTTATGATACATGGCCCTGCTGCTCAAACCCGACCACACTTCCTGCATGCAATTCGGAGGCGGATATTTTATCGTCATTTTACGTATACCTAAATAATGTTTCCCTGTAAATATGTTTGCTCTGAGATCCTTTTATTATTATATTTCTGATCGATGCCTTGTTTTATTATTATTATGAATAGTTGCAATTGGTGGTTTAGACAAAGTCAAGACCAAATTAAGATTTTCACCACACAAGAATAAAAAGAATAAAATGGAAAGAAATAAATTAGTTTGTAATTCACTTTACATTCATTATCACTTATTATGCATGTTAATAAATGTATAATATACATACATATTAATAAATAACATTAGATTATCATATATCTGTACAACAGAACATTAAATAATATATAACCCCACATTTTTATTTATTAGTATATTAAAGTCTTAGTCAAATTAAAGAAATTTAACTTTTGGAAGTAAATGATCGTTAGGACTCCCTTTGTTATGTTTCCCTTCTTCTCTTAAACATAATCAGAATTAAATATGAAAATGCAAAAATACAACCTTAATATCAGACTATTCAAAATAAAAGCTGTTCATTGATTGGATGCTGAATGAGAAGAATATTAACTTGTTTTTAGCCAATCAGAGTGCAGATTTTATTTTGTCTTAGAGTAAGGACTGAATTTTTTCAGTTTGGATGGATTGTTGATATTCAATAACGATAAGTTTAGTTTATAATTTGCTTCAGACTTGGCTGGGTGTAACAACAATTACCCAGAGACCAAGTCCAAATAAGGCCGAGACGAGACTTGTTTATGGTGAAGAACACTAGGTGCCATGCTGAAACTGATGCTGAACTTTCTGCCATCAGACAAATTGTTTGAAATGTTTTGTTGACCAAAAAAGGCAGTTATAATCGATAAAGGTCAAGCAACCCAAATGAATCACTTGGAATTTGAAAAAACTGGTATGTGAAACCATGACTTCATGGTTTCCTCTTTAACTAAACAGTGCAGTTTGGTACTCGGTAGTTCTTTTTTATCAGCTGACTTTAAATTCTTCAAATTCCATGTCATTTATTACATCTGACTTGTGGACCAACAAATATGTTGTCTTCAATCAATTTTTGGGATTATCCTTCAAATAATAAGATCTCCTTTGTGTCTTGCTTTTACAAAAAATTTCGATCGATCCTCATTTTGTATGAAAAGGAGGCAGAAATATCGTTATTGGATTGACAGGGGGTTTATGCTCCACACTTTTCTGCTCTGGAACTTAAGTAGCATCCAATATTTATCACAGCAATCCCATTCCCATGATCTGCATTCCTAGTAGCAGTGCCAATTCTTGTAGGTGACCAAAATGTTCATGTCATAATTTTTGTACTGTATGTACGGTTCTATGCTTTTGTAGGTTTCTTTTATATGCACGGCGTAACCATTGTGTAACAGGACAGCTTTCAGGTTTAATCTGTAAAAGTTTTTGTTTGGATATGCATAAAACCAAAATCCATGAACAATCCATCAGTATCAGTGCAAATCCAGAAACTGAAGATGTTTGTCCATTTTTGTAATAAGTTTGTACCTGGTGACGGCAAACCCCACCCTTTCAATCTTCTGTCAAATTTAAGCTCGTGAGCATGTCAATTAAGTCTGGCTGTTATCAGATGAGGATAACGAGGCATAAAGCGTGCAACGTCTGTCTCGTCTAGTCTCCATGTCTCTGTAGTGCTGGTCTCAAGGCTGATTGGGCAGATTAGGACATCAACCGAAGCCAAGGTGTTTCTGATTTATTTAATCTTTATAAGAGTAAATCATCTTTTAAAGTATTCTCACTTTACTATTAACTGTGTGTCCAAGCAGCATCTCTAAATATCAGCAGCTTTTATAGCCTAATCTAACCTGTCTAAGCATGACGTCTTCATTTTATTTTAATTGGTGTCAAAATAAAATTACAGTTAAGCATAAATGTATGAGACATTAACATATATTTAAAAATGTAATGTTTAATAATTTTTTTGACGTTACTAACACAGTTACTGGTAATTGACTACATTTTTTAATGTTCATTTTATCTTACTTTTACAAATCAACAAGTGGACAACTGTGGATCTTAAAAAAAAAAAAAAAAAAAAAAAAAAAAACACCATAAAACACAAAATAAACCCACCCACCCCCATAAAAATGTTTAAAAATGTTTTGTTATATTATTAATGCAAGTAAGTAACCTTTAATAAATGAATAATACAATTGTTTCAATAGATGTTTTTGTTATATTAATAAAAGTTACCAAGTAACAACGTAGTCAGACTTTTCTTTTTATTTACTGAGTTTTTTTGCCAACTGTTTAAACTTGCAGTAGATGTTAAGGTTTTTTTTAACACCTTTTAAAGTTGTTAAAATCAAGAGGAAACTGGTAAACTTGGTTTATGTAGTATTTTTTTTTAAATAACTCAAATTTGTAACGTTAAATCTGGAGTAAAGTTGGTGTTTGAAACTTTTAACTGCTTAAAATTTATTTTATATGTTGATTAGTGTTAAAGTTTATTAAGAGCTTTAAAATTAAATTACAGTTTTAGAAGCAATTAATATCAGAGATTTGTGTTTAATTAGAGTTGCAACTTTTATCTCGGCATTACAAAGTGAATACGTTTTTACAAATCCCTTAAATTTTTGTATTTTAAATTTTATAACATAGTTTTAACACGTTTAGGATTTGTTTCAGTAGCGAAAATTGTGTTTCTGCTTCTTTGAAAGAGGAAGTAATGAGAAGTTCCAATAGGTTTTAAACTATCCTTAATTAGAAATATAATTAAAAAGCCAAGTTTTCTTACCCTGTTTTATTCCGATTCGACCCAAACCCTCGAACCCTGTAGATGAAGTCCTTGTGCTAGTTTTAATTCTTCTCTGAGATGTCTCGCTCTTTAATGCAGTGAGGAGGAACTCGGCTTTACTTCCTCTTTCTGAAGCTTTTTCTTTTTTTAAAAAGCCCTGATCTGAAGTCAGGCTCTTCAGAGCTTCAGCTTTTACACCAGTGATTAAAAACTGATTCTGAATCGGTGAGAGAGAAAAAAAAACAGTGCAGTGCTGCAGACGATGTGTGGAACACAAAAGGAGATGAATCATGGTCTGCAGCATATGAGCTAATAACCACCTGCTTAAATTAACATTTCTGTTCATAGAATTAATGATGGTTGATGAGCACAGAGTATTAAAACACATTCAGACTTGATCAGGAGGAAAGAGGAAAACCACAGCATGCAGCAGGGATGTTTATGAAGACCCCAGTGAGACAGACCAAAAAAAACAGACGCATTGGTGTTTAGTACGAGAACCAAACCGAAACCATCCAGACCTCAGAATACCAAATAAATACATAAATAAATAAGTAAATAAAAAATAACAGGAACTATGAGAGAATGTTACAGTGATCACAATATCAGACAGAAAAAGGATAAGTTTATTGGGGCTCTTCACCATTCAAAGGAGGCTCTGGTACCCTGTTGGGTTTCCTCTAGTCTGGATACAGTGAGATACGGTTGTTCACAGAGCCATAACCATTCTGTATGATATCCTGTGGCACATTTTCCCACAGATGTTCCAGCTCCACCTGTAGATCCTGCACATTCACAGGTTATGTCCTGTTTGGTTGATAAATTTGGCAACCGGGAAAGCCAAGAAGTGCTGTAATCTGGTGAAGACATTCCTGAAGAAACTCTTGCTGTGTTTGGGTTCTCCTGCTGGAAAATGCTGGTTGGAAGCCACATGTGAGATGGAATACGTGTCCTGCTGAGCTGTTAGTGTCCCCTCATATCACTACTATAATAGTGTTATAGTGTACAGAATCTGCTGTCACACAGTAATGAGCAAAACTGTATTAGGGAGGGTCTGAAATTGTTTATGATCCTTCAGGTTCATCAAACCACACCATTACTGCAAGACCGGCCCGTCCTTTGAACCCAGGTCATCACATCTGGCTCTTACATGCGAGGCGAAGCAGCAGCTCAGGTGGATGTTTATAAAGGACTGTGGGAGGGCCAACTGCTGCCGTTGGGATTTTGAGCAGGACCCCTAACCCTCAGCAGCTTGGACCATACCTTTTAAGACACCTTATTTAGCAGCGACAGATTGATGGTGAACTTGTGAAACTATGCTGCTGATTGATGGGACTTGGTGATTTTCCCATCAAAATTTCCCCAAAAACCTTACTCACAGCATCAAAAGGTCACCACGTGTGCAAACTGCTTTAAGGGGCATTCAGAGTTCGGTTCTGTCAACAAAACTTTATTTAGCTACAGAAACAAACACATAACTTTTTCCAGTATTGATCCATAACCTTTACTGGACTGTTTGTTTGAAGGTTTCCTACTGAGGGAGGACTGAAAACGGTGAAGGGGAACTTTTAGAGGAAATGAAAGCGCTCTGAAGTGACCAATTACCCAAAGCCTCTGCTATTCTTCATTACAGAACAGGAACTGGAACTATTAAACGAACGTGCAGCTCAAAATTAGCTCAGTAATTTATTCAATTCATAAATACCTTGCTCCAGACAGCAAGACTGCAAGAAGCAGGGGAAAAAAAAGCTTACGTAAGCCAAAATAATAGATTATATTTCATTTAAAAATCCCCCCAAAAGGAACAGAGACAGGCCAACTTTAACTTTTCTCAGAACTGAAAGTTACTAAATTAAAATGTAAAGTGAGAAAGGCAGTGAAGGCCCAGGACTCCATTATTAACAGCACTGCATATAACAGCCAGTTACCTAATTATATAAAGACAACTAATTAAGTAAAAGACAACATAAGGAAAGCAAGCGTGTGAAAAATAATTAAGATATGTAAAAGTAAAAAGAAAAATGAAAATGTTTAGTAGGAATAACTACTTAAGTAACATAAGAAGATAAATATTAAAAGGCAATAAAATAAAAAGATATAAACAATTAAGTTTCAGAAATAAAAAGTAAGAAATTAAATAATAATCTTTTGGTAAGATAACCAAGTACGTATAAAAAGGTACTTAAATAAAAGTCAGGGAAGAAAATAACCAGGTAAATAAGTACAAAAAACAGAAGGTAAGATAAGATAGTAAATGAAAAAGAAAAAAAAGGGAAAAGAGTAAAAAAGTAAAGTAAAACGTATAAGTTGAGTACAGTAAATAAAAATAAGTATAATTAGTAAGTATAAAAGGAGAATAAAACAATTTATAATTAAAAAATTAAACACAAATTGAGGAAACGAAATAAAACATTTGAAAAAGTACAAATTAAGGTAATTGAGTAAAAATTGCAATAAGTAAAATGTAAGCTGTACAATAAAAAAAAAAAAACACTCAAATACATAAGTAAAAAAGTAAAAGTATAAAATGCAAGAAGTAATGAGGATATAATACAGTGAGTAATAAATTCAGTTTTACTTTATTTACACCAGCTTGTTAAAACAGCTTTTAAATGCTACTATTGTTTTGGTTTTTTTTTTTTTAAATAAAAAAAGACAGGAACACATTAAAATGTAAGAAAATCTGTTTATTTTTTATTCTGAAGTGTCCGACATGAGAACGATAACTGATCTGATAATAACGATCAGATTTTAAACTCTATTTGTTCTGTTTTTAATCCAGCAGCTTCTGAAAAATCACAGCTCAGAGACACGGTGCTATAAAACTAGTTTTAAATTTACAAAGAGTGGAGTTTGAACAGTCAGGCTCTGCTACCGAGATCAGATTCATCTGGTCAAACTTATTACAAACAAAACAAAACTCATCAAGTATTAAGATACTGAAAAAGGAAGAAATCTGATGAGGAGGAAGTTTTGCTTCTTTATAAAGACGTTTCTATTTAAGGTTTAATCCAGCAAACCAATCAAATCGCTCCCTCAGCTTTACTCTTCTGTGATTGGTTAAATTTTTTTACTATTAAAAAGAAAGGCATGAACAGTATGAAGGACGATTTCCCAGAATTCAGTGCAAAACTTATAACTAATACAAAAAAAAATGTCCAAATGAACAAAAAAGTTAAAATAAAGAGAGAAATAACAAACCAACCAAAACGTGTGAGATTATCCAAGAGTTCAGTGCACTTCTATCCTCCCACCCTCAAAAAAGAAAGAAAGAAAAAATCTAATAATAAAAATGACTTCAATTTAAAACCTGTTACTTTTTTTTTTTTTTTTTTTGTAAAAGATTAGAGATTGGGTTTAATATTTTTATTATGGTGCTGTGATAACATTTTGATTTTTTAAATTTAATAAACTGCATATTAATGAGCAGAAAAACTTTTTTTTAAAGGACAAAAAGGGAAAATAATCAAATTTAAGTCTCTTTTGAAAAAAGTAAATAAAAAAATATAACAAAAAAATTGAATACAATTAAAAATACTTGGCAGAAGGGAATAAAATTAAGGAAGGAAAAAAAACAGGGCAAAAAGACAATATAAGACAAACATAACCCTAGAAACTATTCACTAAAAAATAAGTGCTGTGCTTTAAACCATTAATTGTGTAAACAAACAAATAAAAGAATGATTACCCAGAATTCAGTGCACTTCTACTCAAGGCAAAACATGGCAGCTGTTCATATTGCTCACAGAGAATATTTGTATGACTTTGCTTTTAATGATGAGAAGATTTTTGGCTTGGTAACAGTGTGATTAAATCTGATTGTGTTTGTATATTTAAACACTCCGGATCATAAGTTTATTGTTGTAAAATAATAAAGTGGATTTATATTAATGACTTGTAATAAACAGAGATTTGTGTAAAACAAAAACTTGGATGAGGCTTCAGTTTGAGGTTTGATTTACGATCTCATGGCTAAATCCATGTGCTTTACTGATTCTAGCCGCATTTTGTTTGATCTTCACATTTCTAAACGTTAAGGATGGATTTTAGTGAAGATCAAAGCGCATCTTCTCTCACTGAGCTTTAAAAGGTTTGGATGATAAATGTACAGAAGTTTTTAATTAACACTGTAGAGAAAATCAGCAAAAATATCACTGGACCAGGGGGGCGGAGCCAAAACTTTGGCTTACACTGTACATAACAGGAAGAACCAATAAAGAATCCTGATTCCAATATGGAGGAAAAAATACAGTATTTCATAACTGCAACAAATTATTGCAGTGACTTAATATTTCTGAGTTAGAGCGTCATTTTTAAATAAAATGTTAAATCAGAACTGGGAGATTTTTAATTAGAACTGAGATTTTTTTTAATCAGAACTATGAGATATTAAGTCATATTATGGGATGCTGCATGTTAGTTTTACTCCATTCCAGAAACAGGCTTTCATAGGATTCAGTAAGATTCATTTAAACATCTCTCTCTCTCTCTCTCTCTCTCGCACACACACACAATGAATGAGAGAATGAGGATGAGGTTTGTTTCTCTCGTCTATGGCTCTTTGGTGGTGGAGGAAACGTCTGTCTGATGCAGCAGTGATCCATCTGTCTCTCTCTCTCTCTCAGTACAGCCGTTTGCGGCTACGCTGCTTCCAGTGCTGGTAGATGAAGAGAAGGGCAAAGATGAAGAGCACGAGTCCAGCCACGGAGAAGATGAAGAGGAAGAGGAGGGAGAGGGTGCTCATGCCTTTATCCAGAACCTCCACTGTAACACAAACAGAGGTAATGCAGTGTTCCTCACTGCTCCCATAACTCCATCAGCTCCTCCATTAAACAAGGTCCGGCTGATCTCCTTACCTGGAGGCTCTCTATAATCCACACTGGGGATCAGAACCACCTGCTCGTTCTCCAGTTCCTCAGGAGTTCTCTCCACCGTCAGCTCAAACAGCTTCAGTGAGATCAGGTCATGATTATCTGCCAATAACAAAGGAACGCGATCAATCAGGCTACAAATTAATCAATATGGATTTTACCTCAAATAGATTCCACCAATTAATCAATTAGGAGAGTACAGGGGGCATGAACCAATCAGACCCAGAACTAAAGAATGGGAGTCTCCCAATGGATCAGGTTCCACTGACTGGGCTCAAACCAAACAGACCCATTTAGACCAGGTTGACCAAAGAAGATCGTTCACTACCAACAGGGTCGGCCCAAACTGATCACATTCTTCCAGCCAGGTTAATGTAAGCAGATTGCTCTCCACCCACAGACTGGACTTAAATGGATCAGACTCCTCCAACCAGGTCAATCAAAGCAGAACCGACCCAACAAACCAGCTCAACCCAAACAGATCAAACTCCTCCAGCAAGACCAACCTAAATAGATCGGACGCAGCCAGTCAGGTGGACCCAAACAGAACAAACTGGGTCGGCCTGATTGGACTCCTAATTTAACTCTGACATCACCAACCCATTTGACTCAGCGCTTTTAAATGGTCACACTCAGAGGAGAGAGATTTTAAAAACAAACGGTTTTATAACCAGTTTGTTTCCTATCAGTTAATAACTTAAGTACTTATGGTTTATGTTACCATGTTTTTAATTACAGATCAAACCTGAAAGGTCTCCAGTGATGGACGAGGCTCCCCAGTAATATCCCTGAGGAAGGTGAACCCCCGGCACCTCCAAACACTCCTTCCACTCCTGCTTCCCATCAACATCCACCATCACCTGCAGAGGTACGAAAACACGACCCATCGTTTATATAGCGACTCTCATAGGATCTGATTCTGGAGTAGGTTATGCGTCTGATTACCGTTAGCGTGCTCTTCGTGTATCTGACCAGGAGGAACGTGTCAAAGTCGACGTTGCGTACGGCAGCCGGGCAGCCCCCGAGATCCATGTTCCTCCCATCCTGATCGTGGTCGTACAGCACCGTCCCGTTTCCCACCATCACTGAAATGTAGGGGAACACCCTCTATAGGGAACGATAATATTAAATAAACAACAAATATAAAGGGTTTAGAAATCACCATGACATAAATGCAGTCGTAAATCTAAAGTTACCACTCTAAAAAAATAATCTTATTTAATATTGTTATTAATAACTTTTTAAAACACACGCAGTTCTCCTGATCGGCCACTAGATGGCGAAACACGCAGGGAAATAAAGGAGTGCGGATTAAATAACAGTGAGGGGAGGAGTCAGATACCTCGTGGTGTTTGTCGTCATTAGCATAGGTGTCTACAAAAATCCCTAAACCAGTGAAGAGGTTCATGTTTCCAAATACAGGACCTGGAAGAGAAATTAAGAATTACAGCGGATTCTGATGCATTTTAAGGGAAAGGATCTCGTAGAAATCGGACCAGAGCTGGAAACCTAGTTTTTGGTCCCTAGTCTGTTTCGAGTCTTTTTACTTAAATAGAAAGATGAAGTAAGACTTTATTAACCCCCTCAGAATCCCCTATTGTGGATCTGAATTTTATTTTCTATTGTCTTTCTTAAATTAATATCCACAAAAAAGGAAGCTAGCTAATTAAGCTTAGGATATTTTTGGGAATAAATATGAACAATTTGCAGTGTGATGCAGAATCTTTTCTGTACCTATGTGCATTCGTTCCTTGGTGAACCAAACAGCGAGTCCATCACCGTTCAGGTTCTTCTTCCCTGGACCGTGGATCCTAAACTGCACCTGCAGCTCCCAGTCTCTGATATAACAAGGCTAAAGGGGGATACACACACACACACACACACACACACACACACGCTGCTATGACCATAGCTGTCCAAACCTTCCTTGTATTGTCGTAGCTACATAATAGACTTGTGGCTCAATTCAGACTCACAAACTCCCAATTCTTGCGAAATCATTTAAAGTCAATCTCAAGAACATCATGGAATCTTACAGTGTTCCAGGCATTTTACTATAAACAAAATCCAGACTCACAATGCGACTCCACACCGCCCCCTGTCTGCTCTGCAGGTCTGGAGTCAGTCGGACGTACTCGGGTGTGATCATGGCAGTGCCCAGTAAATCCCAGTGTGAGGAGCTGGAGGAGCCCAGACCTGTAACGAATCTGTACTGAAACATACCAAACAGGAACACCCACCACATACAGAACCTGGCCAAAAGTATGTGGACAAATAAAAATCTATCCCCCAGTCATTTAATTATCATAAAGAAACAAAGGTAGCACTGAAGAGCTCAGGTTGTTTTAGCATGACCCATTCCATAAATGCTCTAAAGCTGTCAAATGTAACCTGCTACTGTAAAGCCAAAACATCTAAGAGTGAGGACGGCTCAATAATGAAGCCACATGAGCTCAAGAAAAGAGCATCTGTGAGTACCAAAGCGTTGCAGGGTCGAGTTCCAAACTGTCTCTGGATGCATTTAGGGGTTAAGAATTAATTTAACCCATAATTCATTACCATACCCAATCAGAGAGGAGGAAATCACACCAATCAGGGACTTTGGAGCAATGGAAACAATTGATGCTCTCCTGAAGAGAAATCTTAATTCTCTAGACTGTGGCAACATTCTTAAGGTTCAGAACTTTGCTCAATGGTCCAGCACTGATAGCTCGGCATAGTTTGGACTTTAAACCTTTTGTTCAGTAATCCAGTACTTTTAACTGCAACTCCAACAAAGTGCCTGGAAAGCTGCATTTTATAAGAATGGAGTTTTAAATGAACTTTAAAGATTATGTAATTATTAATAACTTCAAAGGACCTTTACTTAAACACTTTCACAAGAGTGAAAATAATCATGTATTAATTAAAACTATACTAAACATTTAGAAGTGATTAAAACGATCACTTTAACGCAACATTCCAGGTGGGTTTTTTGTTGTTTTCAATTCAGCATGAATTAACCGTTAAGCTTTAAAGCCAACCCGTATTAACAGAAACACCGTGATTGGCTGCAAGCTCCTCCGATCAAGCTCCGATTGGTGAAGCCCTTCCAGGAAAAATCAGGTAGCCAATTACAACACGGGAGGCGGGAGTTAGCCACAGTATGAAAACGGGTGGTAATTAAAAACAGCCACCTGACTGGTTTACCCACCTTGATACGGCTTGCTCAGCGAATACTCGCGCTTAAGAAATTCATCTCTCTGATAATCGTCATTTCCGAAACAGCGGTCTGTGAGGATAAGCGCGAGAGCCAAAGCGAAATATAACCTGGCAGCATTTTTAAAATGACGCGACACGTGTGGAAAATGTGAACAAATCACGCTGAGTTTCTTCCAATCGTTCCTAGTAGCTGCCATCTCTCGCCTCCTCACTACAAATATACCCGCCCACTGTTTTGTTTAGTGAGCTGTACAGCCAAGTGCAATGCTGATTGGGTGCTAAGACTGTCAGTCAAATTATCAGCCAATAGCTACCCTCCACCGGTGTTTTAATGTTTTGGTTTACACCAATCAGTGTACAATTTCGTCTATCAACACTATTTACTACGCGCACTACCGTACTAATTAGTATGCAAAGTATCAACGGTAGCGTTTAAGCTGCTGCCGAGCGTTTAAATACTGTGTACTATGTAGTACGTTAGTATTTGGTCTGTCTCGACGGTTTTGTTAATAAATTAACGCAAGTTTTATCCAATTTCTCTGCTTATTTGTACAGATTTTACTGCATGATCTTATTTAAAAAATAGTAAAATATATTATTTTAATAATACTAGTAATATTGTTTTGACTTAGCTTTTTAAAGGCATTTATTTTAAATAAATTTTCTTGTTTATTTATTTTTATTACCTTTATTTATTGTAGTTCTCATTCATCCAAGCTTTATTAATTGAGCTCCTTGGAAATCTTTCTTAAAATTAAACGATGATGCTCCTCCATCATGCTTCGTGGTTGGATGACGTTTAGGGACTGGATTCTTATGAACTTATACAATTAAGAAGTATTTTTTCTTAATTATTTTCTTAACAATTTTAAGAATAAGTGGTATTCCTGAAAACATTATGTTCTTTAAAGAGTTTATTTTTTGGAAATAAGGCAGACGTTGTTGAAAAGCTTGAAAGCCTTTTGAGTGAGGGGGCCAGTCCATCACAGGGGTCCATAGGATTTGAACCCAGACCTTCAGGAACTTGCCACCGTGCCTCTGAAGCTGGATGTATAAAACAGTACATAGATAATATAATTTGGGAAACTTCCTCCTCAGTCTCTGGGTCTTAATCAGAACTAAAAGCAATCCGACAAAATATTGGAACGTAACTTTTTTTTTTTTTTAATCCAGGCAATGTGTAGCTGCTGAACAGCTAGTGTAAGCATTTAGTACAGACTAATAGTTTTCTACTCCTGTAATTAAAATTCTTATCATGAATCACACTACAGGACAGGAAGCAGCCTGATTAAAATATATGAAAGCATAGGAAGAAAGCAGCGTGATTGAGACAAACAGACAAGGAGAGAAGCAGAAATGTGTGTGTGGGAGTCACTTATGTTCATTTACAGGGAACTAGGGCTTAAAAAGAGAATCCTAGCACAGCCGCGCCAATGAAATCTGATTCTTACTGCTGGAAACTGGCACAGGATTAAAGAGCTATGATAAGATGTTTTTTTACTCAGTAAATCACTCACACACACATCCTGTACTGACAGAATATTTGCATGGCACACTTGTAGACCTGAGTATTAAAATCCTATCAATACTTATTAATAAATGCAGTATAAATATGTGGGTCAGTGGCAAGTCTACAGCCATGTCAGTCAAATTAAGTGTGGATTTTCTGAATAAAAATAAGTTATTGGTGCTTGAGTGGCAAAAATTGAGCTTGGACATAACACATTGTGAGAAGTAACACAGACTTCACACGGAATTATAACAGGGAATTTGTGGGCATTTCCAAAAAGTGCTAATTCTGGTAACAAGGAGTGAAAATTTGATTGTTTTGCAGATGCCTAATAATTTTAAATAATATATACCTGAAAACATTAATTTGTTTTAATGGCTATTATAGCAGTAACAGTGGAAAAGCTAATTTTTGTTGCAGAATTCTGTCATTTTTTTTAAGGACATGCGTTCCTCCAGTCCACCAGCAGATGGCACTCACATTCACATAGTTTCCTGGTTTTGCATCCGCTGGTAAAGCAGTGGAACTGCATGTTTGTTAAATTTAATCAATTTAATATGGCTTCTATGACTAAAAACTTAGAATTAATACTATTTCATACAGAACACACAGCTGTTTTTTAAGTAAGAGCTTATATTTTTTTAGAATGTATTTAAATTAGGCAAAATTGTGTCTCTTCGCCCCAAACAGCGTTACATAGAACATATTAACCGAACCTGTGTTTCACAGTCTAAATAAGGCTCGTCTGATGAAAAGAGAGCAGACTTTTTGAGGCTCCGGTGTAAGCTCGTAACATAACTGGCACGGTGTGTGTTCAAATGAGGGACAGGATAAGGAGGTGCAAAGCCTCCTCTGGATTACATGTGTTGGGAGGGAGGAGATTCCCTTACGCCCTCGTTCTTGGCTCGTATGGACGCCCCGTTGCATGATATGGATTACGTTAAAGTGCCCTAGAAACAGGAGCGTCCAAAATATCCTGCCTGTGAAGGGACTGAGCCTCGTTTCCTGATTTACGTACAGTGTAATCAATATGGAATCGATCTCCTCAGATTTACATAACCTGTTCTAGTTCCGTGTTTTATAAATAAACAATCCGCTATTTTGACGGCTCGACCTCACAATGCTGGAATTCGGTTTAGCAATCTGATATTAACAACATTTCCCTCATAAAGCCGTGTTTTATGTGTTGTGTGCAGCTGTTTGGTTTGGGTAATCCATATCTGCCGATCGCCTGCTGTGTTTTTTACGCCCGTCCCCAATCACTCAAAATGTTTCATTCCGTATTTCCACGCTGATCTTTTTACGCCGAGGCCTGCACCTGTCTCTCACAGGGGGGCGTTCAGACAAACCTGGCCGAGTTCACACAACACGAGCTCATTAAATAATCTGTACAGTAAATGCAACGTGACGCGGCCTGTCCTCCTACCAGTGAACGGTCGAAATCTAAAACACGAAACTTCTTTTATTCATAAATATATAAAATATATTTCAGAGAAGACTTCTGATCAGTCTGGGATGTCATGTGGAAAATCAAGCTGGTTAAGCTGGGGCTTCTTACATTTAGTCTGGGCCTGCATCTGGACAAGCTGCAACTTCTTACTTTAAGTCTGGGGTTTCAACTTTTTTACACCCAGTCTGGTGCTTCGTCAAACCCAGTCGGGGCCTTTTTTCATCCACCATCTCCTTCTGGAGTCTGAGACTGCATTAGGCCAATCAGCGTTTCTTTTGCCAAATTTAAGAACTTTTTCCAACCAGTCAGAGGTTTCTTCTGTCAGGTCTGGGCTTCATCTGCCCAAGCAGGGGCTTCTTACATTTATTATGGGGATGTATATTGAAAAACAGGAGCTTTTTAAACTCACCCCAGTGCTTCATCAGTCTAAGCCAAGGCCTCTCACACCTAAAGACTTCATTCAACCAATCACATCATTCTGCTCAGTCTGAGGCTCCACAACTCCAAGCTCTCTAACTTTAGTCCATCCTAAGACTTTATCAAACCAAGCATGGACCTTAACAGTGGTTTAATATGGCCAAACAAGGGCTTTTTTGGGCTGCAAGGTCTGGGGCTTCAACTGACATGGGCTTTTTACCCCAGCTTAGAATGTTAACTGGACAAGCGTGGGCTTTTTCCATAAAGTATGGAGGGTCATATGTCCAAGCAGGTGCTATGTCTGCCTAGTCTAGAGCTTCTTCTTGCTTTAAAGTCTGAAGTTTCATCAATCCAAATCAAGGCCTCTTCCTCCCGGTCCGGGCCTTCTGTCAGTGGTTTGTTTTGGTCTCTTAGTCGGCCTCCTGTAAATAATCAGATAATGAAGACACATTAACGCCTTTCCAGGCGGCTCTGCAGCACATAACGATTGCATTAAAAGCCCCACATATTTCATCAGAACTCAGGAAACGCTGTTTCACTAGATGTTTGGGGGCGGAGCCTTGAGTAAATGATGCCTCCATCGCTCACACTTCCTCCCTTACAAACGGCCCAAGTTTGTGCTGACGGAGAGCATAAACAGCAAAATGTCTGCTTAATTGAAGAAGCGAACCTCAGGCCAGTCACTAAAATCGATGCTTCACACGACGCTTCAGTGCCAATGTTAGCCGTCTAAAGACGCGTTAATTTATTCCTTCCTCTGCGTCCATTATCAGTCTGGATTTATGCTTACTGTGGGTCACTCTGTGATTAGCAGCCCTCGTTTGGCTGTGTAAATGAGATTTCTTTACTCCTTTCCAGTCCTGGAACATTAAGCACAAGACAGGGCATCACACAATAATAATAATAATAATGGAACAGGTCCTGTTGGTGCTGTGCACCTGCTAGTTTGGTATGTCCTTCCCACGCACCAAAACAAAAACGGTGCAACAGGTACTCAGAATTTCCTCCAAGTGTGAGTGAAAGTCGACGTGTTCTCTGTAGTTCTGGAGGTTTTTTTGTGAGGAAAGTAAAGCAGGGGTGATGCAGCACGAGACCCAGGGGACGTGGAAAATTCAAAACGCATAAAATCCCGTAAAAGTCGAGAGCCAAAAAAAAGTGGCTATTGATGTTTGGGCGCAGTGAAAACCTACTCTGGTAGATTAGGGAAGGTCTGCCAGGATCAGTAAAGAGGGGATTAAAAGCTGCACCAACTCCTCTGGGTTTTTAACATGAATCTGGGTAATGAACATGTACGTATACACACACACACACACACACACACACACACACACACACACACACACACACACACACACATGCACAGGGGGGTAAATAAAAATAAAGGGCTTTTCTTTAAATGATGAAACTCTTTCGATGGATTTCGATGATATGGAGTCTTATGAGTGCCAGAAAAAAAACCAGAAGCCTAAAGGAGAGACGGTGAAGTTCAGACTTTGCTCAGCCTATATGTGATGAAGGATTCAGGATTTTGAGTTCACGTCATTTCAGCGTCTCACAGCGTTCCTACTGGTGGTGCAAATGCAAACCAAAAAAGACCTGCAACGAACGTAATTTTCTGGAGAAGCTCCACGAGGGATAGTTCCTCCTAAATTAGTCCCTAGAACTGTTTTGGTGCGAAAGCTGCTGTAGGCAGTTGGATCTGGACCAATCACTCAGGATTCTTATCCACTGAGTATCAGGTACTAAATAAAGTGTATCTGTATTTTAAGTACATGATAAATAAATATCTGAGCACATGTAAAGCTTTATATTCAGTAAATTAACGCTAGTTAACGCTAAATAAAAACCGGGTCATAAATACATATGGGGCACTGGCAGGTCAGGCCCATTTTCATTGATTCTTGATAATCATTGAGAAGTGAACCGTGTGTGACGTCATTGTCGGATAGTTAAGTAGTTTTAGTTACCGCATAGTTAGGTCGAATCTGTAGGGAAGTTTCTCTTCTTTTAAATATTCCAAGTCAAACTTGGAGCAAGATTCATCTGAAGAGCTGTCGGCCATTTTTTACGAGAGTCTGACAATGATGTCACTAACGGACTGAGCCGAGTACGCAATAATCGGAAGTAGTCGGAATTTTCCGTCATGTCAATCATGACGTAAATGCATATGACCCGAGTTTTATTTAGCGTAAACTAGCGTTAATTTACTGAGTATAAGGCTTTACAAGTGCTCACATATATTTATTTATCATGTACTTCAAATACAGATACACTTTATTTAGTACTGGATAAAACCTTTAAAAAGTCCCTATACATGCTGTTCTGAGAAATAAAATCGTCCCCTGTTCCTGCAGTGTGAACACACGCCTTCTGTAACAGTTCTAAGAACTTTAAAAGTGATTCATGGTTTTATGAGCTGAGTCTAAAGTCATTAGCTTAATCGTTAAGTGTTTGTAAGCTTCATTAACTTGTTGTCTTAAGGTAATTTAAACCCGTTACGTTAAATTGTTGGCTTATTGAACTAACGCTAATTCATTAGATAATTTTAAATCAAAGTTAAAATGATGACGTGAATTAAAATTTATAAACTGTATACGTTAGTAATACTGTATTGATTATGTAGCAAAAGCCCACAGAAACAACCTTTTCTAGTTATTTTTTATAATAATTTTCCTAATAATACTTTTGCATTAAATAATAAGAAAATGTTTGTACATCAGTGGTCAGTTTTTGATTGGTGTTTCGCTCAGATGCAGAAACTGAGCCTAAAAGAACTAGTGCTTAAAACCTGTTTGTAACTTTGGAGATTAAGAAGGTTTTTGGGAAACACTCACAAAATTACTGTTCTTAAAGTTATTTGTGAGTCACTAAGATACAGTAAATCATTATTAGGAAACAAAGGATGGTTAACGACCTCATCGTTATTTAAGTTTATTAATGAGAATCTGTTCTGATATAGAAAACAAACAGAAGTAACTGGACCACAGATTTTCGCTCCTCCTCAGATTTTTACAGCCTTTATAAAGCGTGTTTTGTTCCAGAGAGTTTTTTCCTCCATAATGATCCGTCCTTACATCAGCCTCCTCTCAATAAACTAATCGTTCTAATGTGTGAAAATTGATTTCAGGCCTCCTCCCCTTCCTTCCTGTCCCACTCTCTCGTTTTCCCTTTCTGTCCTCCGTCTCTGACTGATTTACGCCCTCGTTATTGATAAGTCTTGATTGATTTTGTGAGGCAGTGAAAAGCTTTTGGTTTTATGCTTTGTAGGACCCTTGGTGTTTGTTTCCCAAATTGGATGGGTCACACTTACTAGCATAGGGAAAAAAATACATAAAAAAACACACACACAGAGTTTGGCTCGTTCAGTATAAGTAATTAAGGATTACAGGGGCTGTGCAGTGTTTAGTTCTTTTAAGTATTTGTGCATATACTGAATAACAGTGAGCCTGTTTTCGATCCTTTGAGGCTGTAGAAGATTGTGAGCTACACAAACACACACCATTAACGCTCTGCTTCGTGCCTGTGTGTTTAGAGCCTCCTTGCAAATTTTGCTCATAAGTGTGCATTCCTGAAGAGGAAAACCCGTGTCGAGTGCAGGCATTGTGAGATTTGTGAGCACTGCAGCTTCGGTCGGTTTTTATTCTTCGTATACCTCCGACCCGGACAGACCCGCTCCGTCCTGTTACTGTTATTGGTTTGGTTCTGCTCTCTTACTGAACCTCCTTGGAAACAGATAAGTGTTTTCTCTCTGAAGGACGTCGCGTACAGCAAAGCAGAACAAAAGCAGATGGTGCAGGCCCTCCAGTCCCCACGTTATTGATCCCATTAAACACGTGGGTCATACTGGAAAATAATAACAGGTCCATTTAATTCTCTCCTCAGCTCTCCCGTATTCACACGCCATCTAATGTTTATAGAAAGTCTGCATTCTTATTTAATACGAAGGTCGTGTTCTTGTTCTGGGTATTGTTCTGTGGAGGCTTGCTCTCGTCCTTATTTATTTATTTATTCGTATTTTTGGTCGTTACTTTCTCAAAGCCTTTATTTAAAAATCAATTCATGCTCTTAAACCCCACAACAACTCCCATTTAATAAGGACGCAGCCCTCGTAAGATGGAAAGCGGTCGCTCTGCAAAAATTAACCGTGCACGCTCTCTTCTCTTTTCAGATCAGATCTAGTGTGAAATCTCTTTCGCTCTGTGTGTTTTTGTGTTTTATTTATCTGAGAAGATTGTGTGAAGGTTTCAGAAGGATCACATGAAATTTTGCCATCATTATACACAAGTATGAATTAATTTACTCCCGTCTGAATAAATCTCACAGAAAAAACGTACGCTGTGTAATGGCCTCAAGAATGTAGTGGTTAAGGTACCAGACTCTGGACCAGAAGGTTCAGGGTTCAAATCCCACCTCTGTCAAGCTGCCACTGTTGGGTCTTTTTAAAATGACGTATTTATTATTGGTCTATACAGAGTAGAAAAGTGTTTAATGGCAGAGATGGTGCTTAGTGACCTTGGTTTGCACGGACACGATGCTAACGCGTCTTTGTTTCCAGTCACCGTAGATGCTAGTGCTCTGGACTTGTGCCAGTGTCTTAAAGATGAATTTCAGTTTTGCGGGTTTTCAAGGAGGAAAATGCGTAGCACCAACTGTAAAGCATGGTGAAGGAGGAATAATAATGCACCCCTGACTTCAAATCAAACACCACATTAAAGCTCATGCTTTTGTGGGTCACATGTCCAGGCATCATGTGTCCAAATGGACAGAGACGTCTCCTGTGAAAGGACAGAAATAAGTCAGTAAATGATCTCAAGAAAGAAGAATGTCCTAAATGTTTTCCCTCCTGCTCTTCCACCTTCTCTGTTTAACTGCATTCTTCTCACCTCCTCAGTCCAAACACGGCGGCTCACACCGACCTGCTATTCATCACACTCGTCCTGAGCACACAGCGAGGTGTCTGAGAGACTCACACCAATAAAACATCTCTAAACCTCATTCGGTTTCAGTCCTACTCTCTGGTCCTAATTAAAAACTCATTCCTGATGGATAGGAGTCTGATCCAAATCCTCTGTAGCACATGAGCTCACTGACATAACAGTGTTATTCCAAATGAACTGTTCTCCATATTAGCTAATCTAGGAAGTTTAATCCTAACCCAAAGAAAAAGTGCAGCCTAATCTGGATAAGAATGTTTTAATTCAGTACTGTAACGTCACCATGGTCTAGTCTATATTTTATTTCCTGAACTCTAATGGTAGCAAAGTCTTATTTCAGTTCTGTGTTCATATCATAGTCTAAGCTTGATGTTAGGTCAGATAATTCTCAATATAGTAAGGAGTAATGTTAGAGTAAGGATTCGTTTCCAGTGCTGTAATCTTAGCAGACTCTAATCCAAAATTTAGTCTCACACCAAGAAGCTTCTGCCAGGAAGTTGGCATCAGTCACACAGACTGAACTGAACTCAACCTGAGATTGGACATCAGGAACGAGCATGAATCAGGAACTGCTGCTTGGTGGAATGAAGATATGAAATAGAAGCTCCTGCCCAGTGAAATGAAGACACGATACAGGATCATTTTGCCATGTTTTAGATCACAAACATGAAACTGAAGCTCCTGTCCAGTGGAAAAGAGACATAAAATGGTAAATCCTGCTTTCTGGAATGAAGATCTGAAACAGGAACTGCTGATATCCTGTCAGCAGTGGAGTGGAGACATATAATGGGATCTGCTGTCTGCCGGAAAGGAGACATCAACTGGGAACTCCTACCAGGTTGAATGGATTCTTGAAACAAGAACTTCTTCCAAGGGGAATTAAGACGCCAACAGAAACTCCTGATCAGTGGAACAGAGACATAAACAGGAACTCCTGCCTGGTGGAATGGAGACGAGGCAAGAATCAGGTTCTCCTGCCTGGTGGAAGGGAGACTTAATCAGGAACTCTTTTCAGTAGAAATAAATCATATAACAGATACAAGAATCCAGTGGAACAGAGGCAAGAATCAGGTCCTCCAACCTGGTGGAAGGAAGACGTAAAATGGGAATTCTTTCTCAGAGAAATGGAGTCATGAAACAGGAACTCCTCAGTGGAACATGTATATCAAATGGGAGCTCCTGAACAACTCCTGCTCCTGAAGGAACAGAGACATAATAGAAACTACTTCCCAAAAGAACTAAGTCATGATATGGGAATACCCAGGAACTCTTTTCCAGGGGAATTGAGACATAAACAAAAACTCCTACCTGGTGTAATGAAGACATGAAACTGGAACTCTCAAGACACCATCATCACAGTTTTCACCACCCATTAGGCTCAATCTCGGAAATAATCTTTTCTAACTCACATGCTGACAGCAGAGATAAAGTTCTGACCTGCACTAATAATGCACTAATGAACCCAAATAGGAGTTCTATGAAGCCTCCACCATCAGATGATGCCATCAGTAAACTCACTGTTGTCTGTCTCCTCTTTCATTCGGCTCCTTTGAAGTGGCATGAATGGCACCCTGGGTTTACCTCGTCCACTCAAAAAAGAGAAAAGACCAACTTATTTATTAGCAGATTGCTGGGGTTTGGCCCAGCTGCCCCATAAGCCTGTAGGTATCTGAGTCCAGCACTGGTGGCAGAACAGAGAGTGTGAAATGACCAGAATGTTTGTAAGCCTAGGTATCACTCATGGACAAAGAGGTGATTGTGAGAGAACCAAACTTTGGTCAGATTACACCTTCACCTCCATCACCTTCAGGTTTCGGACCAAACAGTGTGAGAGGGTGCCGCGACTTAAACGGAGCAGAACATCAACAAAACCTGGAATGGAATCAGATGGAACAATATTGATCTGGTGGCGGTTTATATTGTGCATAAGAACCGTGAGCATTGCTCTCTCAGGCTAAATAAAGAAGTCACAGATCATAAGGGAAGACCAGAGGGGTGACAGGTGCAGGGCATCCCCACCAATACCAACCGGTTCTGTCCTCGGACTGAAGAGTGGACATCACAGAGAGATAAAATACAATAATATCAGCAGGACAAACAAAAAGGTGACACCAATGATCCCCAAAAACTGTTGGATTGTGAAGAGGAATAGAAACGAGGTGAAAGATGATGAATGAAAGTTTTAAACCTCTCGTGATCATGAAGATCCAGAGTCAAAGTGTGCTGGTCATCATTTTTGGTCTTTTTCTTTCTCTCTCATTTGCACTTTTTTAACTGTCATTGTTTCTTTCACTTTAAATTTTTGCCTCTAACCAGCCGTCTTTTTTGGTGATTTATTTCTTCCTTTATTTCTTTTTTTCTTTAAGGGTTTTCCTCACTTTTTTTGTGAAAAGTAATGAGGTTAAGTGGGGCAAATTTTTATATCACTTATTTATTTTTCTCTTTATTTCTTTCCATTTTTGCTTTGGATTCCTTTCCTTAGGTGCACCCTTTCACCTCCAAACTTAATGATGCTCCCAATGATGATCAGCAGGAGATAAATCATTAAAATAATTAATAAATACATAAAGTTTATAGTCGGACAGGAAGCTGTACTAAACTAAACCTGAACTAAAGTCCATCTTAATTAAGAGCTGCTGTAACTGTGAAACTTCATCTCTCACTTAATCCCAGTTTATTCGACTCCTGCCCTCATGAAATGAAACCTGGTTTAATGCTGACATGATCCCACAGCTCGACCCCAGCGCTGATCACAGAGCAGTCCGAGAAAAAGCTTCTGGATCAGATCTGGAGCTGGATGAAGGATCAGAGTCTCTAGGTCAGGTCCAGTCAGAGCAGAAAAAAATGTATACAAGTAATTAGTATTTTCATTGTTATTTTCATTTATTTATTATTTATTTCACCTACATTTCCTGTAAACCATTTTTTCTTTCTTTCTTCCTTTCCTTGTTTTTTTTTTTTTTACTTATTTCCATTTCTTTATCATATTTAAGCTTTTTTATTTCTGTTATTTATGTTTTATACATACCTATTTTATTTCCTTCTTTTTACTACTTTCATTCTTTTTTTTTTCCTTTCTTCTCTTTCTCTCATTTAAATATTTTCTTCTTACCAACTCATTTCCTCTTTTCATACTTAAATAGATATTTTTTTAATATTGTCCTTGATTTCTTTCTTTCTTTTATCCTTTTATTCTTTTTTCTGTCACTCTTTTTTTACTGTAATTTTTGTAATGTAAACATTGCATTTCCCTCAACCATTTTTCTTCATTTGTTTATACTATTTTCATTCTTTTAAAATTAGCTTCCTGTCCTTGTCTCTTTCCTTTCTTCATTCTTTATTTTTTTTTTCTTTCTTCTTGTTTTAATTTTAAATGTTTTCTTCTTGCCTACACACTTTGCCTCTTTTCTTACTCTTTCTTTTCTGCTTTCTTTCTTTTCTTTTTTTTAACTTGTATCGCTTGTATTATGTTTTTTCATTTTTTTCTTTCTTAATTTTTTTTCTTTTTCTCCTTCATTTTTGTTATGTTCTTTTGGTCTCTTTATCCACTTTCCCTTTTGGTTTGATACTTTTTCCTTTGGTTCTTTTTCCTTGCTCTGATATTCATTAAGATTAAAGTAAAATTCCTAACAGAGAGAATAATAAGCGTTTGCCCCGCCCCCTGTCCAAGGCATTTATGTTTACTAGCCTCACCCTGCTTCAGCGTGATTGGTCTGGATGTGGCTATCGGGGGAACCAATCAGACAGTGGCGTTAGGAGTCCGGTTTAAACTCCAGCTGGTCAGTAGAGAGAGGAAGAGGAGAAGCTTCTCCTTCTGATCCTCAAACTGAGGAGGGTCCGGGACAGGGTCCAAAGATCTGGAACCAGTCCCGAAACATGAAGAGGCTCCAGATGGACTCAGGATAGGATCAGAACTGAAGCTCCATCTGATTTAGATTATCAGGAGAGGATGGCTTACCAGCCACCGTTCTTCCCTCTGCTGGGATGTAGACGAGCCTTGATGGAGCAGGTCACCGGGAGAAGCTTGGTCATCTCCAGCCCTTTATCATCATCCTCAACTCTTCTCAATCTTCAGCACCCACAGCCTGTGGAGAAACGGGAACAGGAGGAGGAGGAGAAGGAGGAAGAGCCAGTGGTGCTCCTGGAGGGCACAGAGCTCTGGAGGGAGTTCCATCGGATTGGCACTGAGATGGTTATCACAAAGTCAGGGAGGTAAACAAACAAAAACTTTCTGCATTTTTAAGTGGCATAGAGTCCCGGCGATGCCACCTGGCATGGTCTGGCATCACTTTCAAACATGATTGGGTGTGTCTGAGGGTCAGGAGGTCAGTTGCGATGTTCTGATGTTCTGCCCAGAGCACGTTTATGCCCTGTGTTCTTTGGAAATCACAGGCCTGACCAAGAAAATGTGGAGACAAAATGCAAAAAAGAAAAATGATTTTATAACTTCAATTTGAGCCATGTATAATTAATAATAAAATAGATATATTATGGGATATAAAAGTTACAGCTGGAAGAAACATGAAATTACATTTTCTTGACTTGTGAAAAAAAATAATCAAATCATAACTAAGTCCATTAGAGAAACTGTAGTAGATAATCTGGAAACATTTGCACATCGCACATTATATGTTTCAGTGATTCCAGTAAGTTTAAAATGTAAATACTACTGTATAAAAAGTTACTTTTAAGCTTGTTTTTACCAATCACAATTCAAATCATAACCAGGTGCTCAAATGTTTATCTGTTTGCATTATAACAAATGAATCCTGAACTGTATTAAAAATACAATACGTAGATTTTAATCGATTTGAAAATTTTTTTTTCTATATTTTTCTTCTTTTTTTTCTTCCTCAAAAGGAAAACACACACACACAAACACGCACGCCCGCACGCACGCACGCACGCACGCACGCACACACACACACTGCTGTATTTATGTACTGTCAAATTATTGCTCCTAATTATGACTTATAACCTGCTTTTCATTATGAATTGTTTTCTTTTCCTATTTTTTCCTTATTTCTTTCTTCTCTTTTGTTGCTTCAGTTTTTGTTTTTGTTTATTTTCCCCGTTGGTCTTCATTGGTTTTCTTTTTATTTTACCTTACATTTTCTTTTCCCCTCATATTGATCTCATTTTTTCTCTTTCTAGTTTATTTCTTTTTTTACTTTCTTTCAATTTTTTTTATGTAATTATTTTGCAGTCTTATTATTATTAATAACAATTTTTGTTTCTCTCTCCCCTCTCCCTGAGGCGGATGTTTCCCCCATTGAGGGTGCGCTGCTGCGGTTTGGACCGGAGAGCGAGTTACGTTCTGCTGATGGACTTGGTGACCTCGGACAGCTGCAGGTACAAATTCCATCAGACGTGCTGGACGGTGGCAGGGAAAGCCGACCCCGAGCTGCCCAAACGCATGTACATCCACCCGGACAGTCCGGCGTCCGGGGAGCACTGGATGTCCCGAATTATCACCTTTCACAAGCTCAAACTAACAAACAACGTATCGGACAAACACGGCTACGTAAGTACCAATAATATTAACAATAATAACAACAACAACAATAATAATAATAATAATAACAGTAATAATAACAGTAATAATAACAACAACAACAATAATAATAATAATAATAACAATAATAATAACAGTAATGATAACAGTAATAATAACAACAACAACAATAATAATAATAATAATAATAATAATAACAATAATAATAACAATAATAATAACAGTAATAATAATAATTTCTATAACACACAATGTACTTTGTAAAATAGTAAAATAGAAAGAACAATCACACTCAATTATTTTAAAAAACTATTTTAAAATTAAATCTAAAACACAATAAATTAAAACATGTTAAAATTAAACATACAAACCACAAAAAACTTTTAAACAACAATCTAACAAAATTCAACTAATTAGCAATCTAAAATTAAACTTATCTAAATGAATGAGCTGAACTTTAATTAGACAATTACAAATTTAAAAAGTAACACTAAACAACTTCAAAGAACTTTAAACTATTAATCAAATCAACTTAAAACAATGTATTGAAATTCAGCCAAATGCATTCAACTTATTATAAACTAAATTATACATAAACACTTTTAACTAAGTGTAAACAAAGAATCAGTAAATGTAGTAAATGGAAAAAATAGCAAAATATAAACATGTAAATAACACTTACACAATAAAACAAACAATAAAGTAAATAATAGTGAAACAAATAAATATTGAATTTGAAATTTGAGATCTAAACCAATTATGATTAAAACAGGATTTTTAAATTATACATATTCCCTAAACTTGTTTGTAACTAACTTTGTGCAACTAATATTTTATTTATTGTTTGTGCGTGTTTAATTTTTGTCAGCTTTTTATTATCTATGAATGGGATTTAATTTTAAATGAATATTTATTTATATTCTTCTCTTAGGACCTCTTGTAGTAAAACCTTAGCAAAGAAAAATAAAACATTATAATTTAATTATTAAGTAAATAAAACTATGTTAAAATAACATATGAAAGCAAACATCAATAATTAAACTAAATATATTATGCAAATATAAACTAAACACAAAACCAAAATAAATCACTTAATCGAAAACCATTAAACTAAACTAAATAAATAAATGATAATAATAAGGTCCTGCAGTTTCTCTCTCTTTAAAGTGTTTGATGTGTTTATTATGAGACGTAACAGATCCGTAATCAGAACAAACTCTGAGCAAAATCTTCTGGTTTAGGACTCTGATTTTTGTTTTTTGTTTTTCTTCTCCTGTTGTTTCAGACCATTCTGAACTCCATGCATAAATACCAGCCCAGGTTACACGTGGTGAGAGCTGATGATCTGCTTAAGCTTCCATACAGCACCTTCAGGACCTTCGTCTTCCCTGAGACCGAGTTCATGGCCGTCACAGCCTACCAAAATGAAAAGGTCCCCCCGTTAGCCCTGGATTACTGCACCTGTTCCCCTCATTCTGTCTGACACAGAGCCGATCCTGTTCATGAGCTATCGGTGTACTCAGATTAAAAACTAATAATAATAATAATAATAATAATAATACTGTTACTATAAATAATAATAATAATAATAATAATAATAATAATAATAATAATAATATGAAATCCCCCAGTTTTAAAATGCTGATAAACAAGTAGCCGAAAATTATAATCCTATTATTAGTGCTAATAATATTAAAACTAGTACTACTAATACTAATAATGATGATACTACGAGTACTAATACTATTACTAACATTACTACTAGTAGTAATAATACTAAAATAAGATGAACAAGAAAATAGAAATTAGAAATCAACTTCCAGTGCTATTTTGTTCAGAAATACAAATGTAGAGGAACAAATTAAGTACAAACAAACAATGTTCATGTTGATAAGAATATAATTGTACAACAATATAAGCTTGTCAGTGTATTGCAGGATCAGTAGGGGGTGCTGGTGACTGGGGTGATTAGCCTCCCCTCCCTCAGATAAGTGAGTGAGGTGTCCTGATTAGAACTGGTTATGAGGCATCATGAGATGATCATCATTAAACCACAGATCAAGGATCACGTTAGCAATGCCTTTGGGAAACTGGGGCCCAGTCAGGGACTCAAACCAAAGGCCCCGAGTTCCCGGGCTGGTATATTAGCACACGGTGCCACCTGAGCAGAACGGTGTTATATTATGTTGTTATATTTCTTCCTAATGTGAATAAACTGTTATGTTTCTGTGTCCAGATAACTCAGCTGAAAATCGATAACAATCCTTTTGCGAAGGGATTCCGGGACACGGGAAACGGCAGGAGAGAAAAAAGGTCAGAAGGAAAATGTGTGACGGGATGAAAGCTATGGATGAAGTGAGAGTGGCTGAGTGAGTTAATGTGTGTAACATGAGCCATCCACTCTGATCAGGAAGCCGGCGTTAGTGCACGTGAAGAGCAGACGTTCTGAGCAGGACAGAGACGGTGGATGCAAGGATGATTCGCCCCTCCCTCATGATCATACAGACGGTTTTCTCCAGGTTCCCACTGTCGTCACAACGAAGGCAAAAGGTCAGAAATGACTCTTGTTATTGTTCACTTATTTAAGAAATCATCCCTGGCACTGCAACAGTGACCCCTACTTGTAGAGGGCACACCTACACCTGGACCATGGGCTCAAAAAAACAAAAGAAGCAGAGACACAATGAATAAAAACTATATCTGCAATTCTGAATAATGAAGTGTGGTATATAAAAAGAATATGGGCTTGTGTCCCAATATTTTTGGCTACATGTTAGTATTTGTCAGGTGAGTAGTTGTAATTTTATTTATTTTTTTTTTTGTGTGTGTGTACGTGTGTGGCAGATGATGTAATAGGTCACTGAGACACACACACACACACACACACACACACACACACACTGTAGCTCTGTGGTGACGTCAGTTACAGTTTGAATTTTGTCAGTTATAATTTGAATTTTGTTGGTTGAAATTTGAATTTTGTCAGTTATAATTTGAATCTGAACATTCAGTCAATGCATTCCTATGGGAGAATTGTAATTTTTAAACTTAAATCTATTAAAAGTGATAAATCGGATCACTGTATTATATAAATAAAAAGCATAGTGTAAAACAAATAAAATAAAAATAAACAAAAACTAGATGGGTATAATAATAAATAAATCAGTGACAGTGTATGTGTACCATTCCACTAACAGATGACTGTCAGAGCGACAGTGACAGCGATGCTGAAATCTCCACCACCAGCTCCACCTCTAAAGATATCTTTACCTCCAACCCCAATCCAAGTGATGTCATCACCACCAGCGATATCTCAACCACCAGAGACTTCTCCACCTTCAAAGAAATCTCCAACACCAGCTCTATGACCAGAGACATCATCACCACCAGCTCCAACCCTGAAGAAATCTCTAGCTTCAGAGACATCTCCACTACCGAGGCAGTCTCTAACCCTCCAGACACTCTCCCTCCCAAAGACTCCACAGACACCCCCACCAGCGTTACCTCCACCCCCATCTCAGAGCCGAAGGATCCAAAGCAGTCAGTCGGGCGAAGGCCCGGCTGGGGGATGCGAGTGTTGGACGTTAGCGCTGCACACCTGGATCAGATCAGGAGGAGTCGGGACGTGAGTTCACTTCAGCATCGCTATGTTATGGCGCACCAGCTTCTCAGCCCCGCGAGAGCGACACCACACTTCATACCCAGTCACAGCTGTGTGAACTTCTGGATGCCAAGCTCAGAAGAACGTGCCAGCTCTCACCAAGATGCTCTGAGAAACCTTCCACTGTGCTTTCATCAGCCTCAAACGTCCTCTCAGGTGAGACTGAACCAAAGCTGTGATCAAATATCACAATACAAGATCAAATATTTCAATATCAGACACAAATATTATAAGCATTAAGCACTGTGCAGAAGTCGCAGGCCACCATTAGATTTGTTGTTTTGGCAATGATTGTACCCAAAAATATTTACAACTCAGATTCGTCACTCCATAGTCCTATTTTCCACTGATCTTCATTCCAATCTTTGTTAGCTTTAGCATATACTTGCCTTTTCCGCTGTGTTCCCCTTTTGAACAAGTGGTTTCTTGTCTGCTTCCCTTCCAAAAGACTGCTGATCAACTTCAGACTGTAGAAGGGTCAACTTAGCATCCCTACCAGATGATTCTATTGCTCAAGTGTAAGGAGCGGTCACACTAAATACTTACCACTGTAACCTGCAGAAGCTGCCTTCTGATTTTCTTCAGTTTCTTAATACTGCATAGAAATTCCCTCTGTTTTGTGCTTTCCTTGCACCAGGAGTCCATAATACAAAAATAAGACGATATAATATTTACATTATTATTACAATGTTTCTGTGTCTGCACACTGTTTTAGTCACTGAAGTTCAAACCAACTCCATTTATAAACAGTCATTTTTTTTTACTTTTTACTTTTGTCATTCAGCCTCTGATCGTCTCTCACTTTTACCCCTGTAACTGCCTGCTGGCGGCACCATGGGCTCACCGAACTCATGTTCCTACCCCGAGCTACCGGGCACGGCGCCCAACATACCTTCTGCCACAGGTCCTACGAGCACAGCTCCTCCAGTACAAGCGGCAAACCTCAGCTGAGATCAAGCTCGAACCGGACGTCATGCCGCCTTCATCCTAAAGAATTAGGTTCAGAGTGTCAGCAGCAATATGGAGCCATGCAGCTGTGTGGAGGAGATATGAATCCAATCAGTGATGTTACATGACTTATAAGTTTCAGCAGAAGGTTGTGAGTTCGAATCCCTCACCTGCTCAGCTGTGAGAAAAACAGGGTAAGATGCTCGTGGTGGGATTTAGTTTTTAATCACTGTTTCTTGAATCTTTTCATCAAACACATGAGTGAAATGTTTTTTACTGAATGTAGCCAGATATAGAAACACTTTTCTTGGAGATACAAACCTGAAAACAAAATCCATATTGATACAACCATTTGTGCTCATTTACATGTGTCTTATTCATTCCTATTTATTTGTGAATTGTATGTATGTTACATAAAAATGATCTGTTACGGAGCAAATATTTAAACATGGAATAAACAACTGCAAACCAGTTTGAATAACATTTCAAAGTCTTTGCTCCAAAAGGGTGGCTTATGTCTATTTAATTTTATAAAAATATAATAATAATAATAATAATAATGTTAATCAGAGACTAATAAAAGTAAAAAATAGAAAATCATTCTCATAAGGTAAGGTAAACAATATAAGTAAAATAAGTTAAAGCAAAACTTTGGTTCCACTGCATCAAACAGGTTTTAAATAATGTTAGTTAATGGCTTTTTTCCTGAATTGAGACTTTAATATTAGAGCTATTAAGCAAAGTGGTTTCTGTAAGTTACCAATTAAACATCAATCAACAACAAGCAGAGATGCTCTGTGGAAATCATGATAGCATTATCCTGAAAAATAAAAAACATTTTCATTTTTGCCTGAATAACTGCATAATATTTTGCTATGCACCTAACAAAATTAGATAATATTAAAACAAAATAAAAGTACAGTTTGATTGATCTATAATGGCTTTCTTACTTGAGAGTGCTTGTGTTTTACCCTGTTTTTCTTTACACTTGTAATGCATTTGTATTGTAATTGAATATCTATAAATGTAAATTATGTTATTTAAAATTGTGTGAGTTGGATATATTTATGCATGTTAATGAACTGACAGAGTGAGCGATTAAAATATGTGTTTCTTGCCTAATAAAATGTGGCTTTTGAGTACAAAACTCTGTGTATGAGTCTGTTATTAGAATCTTATGTGCTATGACGTGTTTTTATCATTTAATAGAATAATACAATCATTGATTCTGGATTCATCATACATTATCACATTTACCTTTTACATTTAGTAATTTAGCAGACATACAGATTTTACATGTAACAGTGGGTTAATGGTTTAGCTCAAGGATCCAACAGCAGCAGCTTAGCAGATGGATGAGTTGAACCCTGTACCTTTTGGTCCATAGTCCACCTTAACTACCTTAAACTACCTTAACTACCTTAACCACTGGTCACCACAGTTATATTACTTCTCAATAAATGGGAATATAGTAATGTTGTTTATATATTAATAAAATATTGATGTGTTAAGGACATTTATCTGAAAGGCTATTTAAAATTAGTGTAATGTCAGCCATTTAGCATATTTTATACTAAAGCATTTAGCATCATTTTTACATAATTCTGCTTGTTTTACTGGTTTATAGTACATATTATAAAGATATAGTACATATAAGATTGTTAAATGATATTCTTATGAGCTTATATAAACCCTACAGTATGCATTTACTTATTTTAATTAGATTTCTTGCAAGATCGTCCATGGTTTTTCCAAATTCCAAAGACGTACTACATTACCCACAATCCTTAGAGCGAAACCTACACATCAGAACCGGCTGTAACAGGTCAGCGCTTCCAATGCGTTCTAGCGAATAAGAAACATAAACCAAATTAGCTAAGAATTTTAAAAATCATAGCACAAAAATACACCTTTATTTTTCTCACATAATAATTAAAAATAATTCAAACGTGGGAAACATTCTGCAGCAAAAACCATGCCATTCGCAACGCGCCTCCGATTGATCAATTGAACTGTCAATCTAAGATTTTAGCCAATCGTAGGCCGGGATGTTTAGAATGAGGGGCGGAACCTCCTTAGCCTGTTAGCGTCAATATTTTACTTGACAGGATTTTGGAAATGCGGGTTTCTTTGAGTTATGTTTTATTATGCGGGCAGTGTTTCCTGCTTGTCTCTGTGCTGCTTTTTCAATGTCTGGACGGAATTAATTCACAGAATTCAACCTCCGCGAACGTGACAACAACAATACAAACAATAACAACAACGGCTGCTACCACTGCTAATGCTAGTGTGAGTGCTAGTGCTACTGCTACTACAACGACAACGACAACAACTGCAGCTAATACAGCCGTGTTTATAGCTCAACCTGAGGATAATAACACAAATAATAACAGTAATATAACAAACACAGAGACCTTCATTGAAGCCAAGCAGTACGAGTACAATCCTCCTTCTCCTGTCGTCCTCTGTCGCTACCTGTAAGTAAATTCTACATTTATTATTGCTTTCAATCTGATATAGTTACTTATACCAGATAACCTACAATTAGCTCATTTTCTGATCCGAAGAGATTTATAACTGATATAATCTTATACAACTCAAACAGCTGTGGGTTAAAGAACTGGGACTTAAAAGCTCAGACCTTTTAGTCCTTCTATTTTATTTTATCTGTTTTATTAATTGTACTTTTTTCAGTTTTATTCTCTCTTTAATTTCTAACAATTTGTTATATTTTATTATTCCTATAGCCTCAAATATTTATTTCTCTTTTCTGTTATACAGTATATTTTATTTATTATATCCTGATTTTATTTTCTCTCTTATTGTATCAATATTTGATTTATTGTAAACTTTTGTTCTTCACTATATATTTATAGTCTCTAAGTTATTATATTAAACAATATAATATTCTATTTTTATTGAGTATGGTTCATTCTGTTTTATTTTTAAAATATTGTATTTTACTTATTATTTATTGTCCTGTATACTATTTTATTTTGTTTGCCCTATGTTTTTGTTATATTCTTATAATTTTATCATATTCTCCATATAGTCACTTGCTTTTACATTATATTCTGTATTTTCTATTTTATTATAGTTTGTCTCTAATAATTTATCTCTTATTTAAACCAGCCACTAGGGGTCACTATCTAGTGTATCTTTTGTGCCGGTCCCAAGCCCGGGTAAATGGTGAGGGTTGTG
>JAVSBU010360322.1:0-16486 GCA_033118015.1 Loricariichthys derbyi
CACACACACACACACACACACACACACACACACACACACACACACACACACACACACACACACACACACACTCTGTTGGAGGATTATAAACATGTTCTACTCTTAACATCTTAACGCATTTAAAACATTTTTCAACATGCTGACATTAAATGAGACTCATAATTTTTAAGCTCTTATTTAATGTTTAAAAAAGCTTAATGTTGGTCTTATTTATTTTAAGATTTTATTATCGTTTTTAATGTTGAACACACTCATCTGTATTTAACTTGTAAACACACCAGTATAAGTATTTATGCGGGTAAAGAGGGAAGTGAAACTGGCCTGTAGTTTATGTAGTTGATGTCTGAGGTGTTGGGTGTAGACAGAAGGAAGTAGGAACATTACCAGACATCAAAGAGTTGTGGAATACAAATGTGTTGATAGAAATATAGGGAATGTCTTGAGTAATCTTTTGCAACACTGGTAATGGGATGAGATCTAGCTGACATGTTTAGCGTATAAACTTAGGCTTGCCTTTAAATTATTCAACAGCCCTCAAATGCAACTACAGCTACGTGTTTTGTCAACTATGAAAAAGTACCATATAGGAATGAACACAATAATATTTTCCTATTATTACTATAACTTAATATTTTATGTACCGTGTTAAAAAATAATCCACAAATCCAGAAAGTGCAAAAATAATGGAATTCCGACTCTTGGAGGATGTTCTTTCAGTTGTTTAACTTTGTATTTTAAAAAATGACAGACGTCACAAAACTATAATTTTTCAAAATTCCAACCTTCTGGCATTAAGAAATAATAAAAATAAATAATTATTATTGTTGTGGTCAGTCACAATTGCTTTTTTTTTTAAGATTGAGTAGAAGAAGAAATAACGGAATCACTCAATTTTTGAGGAACAAAATTATGCAATCATGAGAAAAACACTACACCATTAGTACTTTGTTGCTCCACCTCTGGCTTATAACAGCTTGAATTCTCTGATGCATGGATTTAACTAATGACAAACAGTGTTCTTCACCAATCTGCTCCAATTGTCTCTTATTGCTGTTGCAGGTTACTGGAGCCTTGTCATTGACCATTTTCTTCAATTTCCATCAGAGATTTTCAACTGGATTGAGATCTGGACTATTTGCAGGCCATGCCATTGACATTATATGTCATCATAAGGAAAATTTATGGAACTTCTGGTTGGCTGGCAAAGATGGCGCCATAGAATTTTCTCTCTCCCCCACACTCTTTTGAATAAAGTCTTTTGAAAAGAGGTTCAGATGATTTGGTCGAGGAACTTTTGTTTCCCTCTTCGAAAAGTTCGGCTGGAAAGGAGTGGAGACAGCTGATGTTAGCGGAGGAACAAGAGACTCAAGTCCAGTATTTAAAATCTCTCAACTCCGAATGGACTCTCACAGAACTGTGTACTGAAATTGGAGTATCTGCAATGATAGGAACAATTTTCATGTTGAGTTTGAGAAAGCCAAGCCTGGGATTTTCTTGTTGGCTATTTCGTTAACAACGCTGTGATAGCATGTAGCTCAAAATTGAGCTGAGAATGAGGAAGGGGGAGACACAGTTGTAGTTTATCAACGGCATCTCTTCCGATTTGTTTCCCTTCACTGAGAAGGCTGATTGAGGGTCGATCAACTACTGCTGGAAATAAACCACGCATGCTAATCTTTAAGCTCCTGCTCTACACCGACCTTATCCTCTCATCAGGAAGCCCAGCGTTTTGTTGATGATACCTCTGGCTTGGTCTCGTGATTCTGCTAATGGCTAGCCTGACCTATGTGGCTATACTGATTGCTGCGGCTATCATAAATTCATATATTTGGTTATTACTGTGATGTTTAAAGTGATGTGTATTTTTTTGAATTGTTCACTGTGTGTGATTTCTGATAAGGTATCTTATTATTGTGTTCTCTTTAATTATCTATAAGGATATTATAAATAGAGCTTTACATTTTCTAACCAGAAAATTCAGGGCAGATGTTCATGCCCCCGGTGTGCTGGTGTTTTGTTGTTGTCTTTATATTTGGACTCTAGATGCACTACATGCAGACTAGTACTTAATGATATAGCCTACCATACTTCGTTTATTTCTTTAAGGACCCATCACTTCTGAAAGACCTTATATAAGAGAAGAGGATGGGTGTGTTGCTTGTTTTTGATGGCTGGGATGTATGGTTGTATACGTGAATGTATGTGTGTAATGATTATGTGAGTGTTGGTTTATGTTTACATTATTAAAGTCCAATAAATTGTTGTTCACAAAAAAATAAGGAAAGATTTCACATTCTTTGCTCCACCGTAAGATGCATTATCAGCTTAAAAAACGAAGTCCACCTCTCCTTTTAGAAGTGTATAATGAATCTTTGCTATCTGGGGGTTTTACTGCCAACCTTGATTCAAGCATCCATATGTCTTCTTTTGAAGAAGGGCAAAGATCCTACTATTTGTGCTTCATATAGACCTTTGTCCCTTTTAAATGTTGATGTTAAGATCCTGGCTAAGATATCATGTCTTCCAGCCGACCAAGACTGGGATAAATTTATAACTATGGATTCTTCCCAAAAGTCACCAGTATCTAACATCTATAGCCTAATGTCGTGGGAAGATTTAAAAGAGCCTGGCAGGATGAATTGGGCACTGAATTTTCTAAGAGGTGGCAGAATAAGGCTGTTAAAAATATATGTTTCAGTGGACCCTGTGCTCATATAATTTAAAGTCGGATCCATCAATAGAAATTTCATCTCTCTAAATTTTACCCAAATTCTGTTTCTGACCAATGTGACAGATGCTCTGGCTCACCATGCCATCTAAGTCATATGTTGCCATCTCCCATGACAAAACAACTAAGAAACAAGTGGGCAGAAACTGGATGCAATGGCTGTGACTGAACTGTAAAACTGCCTAAAAGAAATGGGATTACATACAGAAAGCCAACATTAACATTCATTCATTATCTTATCCTCTTATACTGTTTAGGGTCACAGGGGAGTCAGTGCCTAGCCTGTGACACAGGGCGCAAGGCAGGAATGACCCTTGACAGGGTGCCAATCCATCATAGGGCACAAACACACTAAGGGCACTTTGGAAACATTAGTTAACCAGACATGCAGGTCTGTTTGTAATATGCATGGACTGTGGGAGGAAACTGGAGTACTCAGAGAAAACTTTCTCAGACACATGCAAATTTCACACAGGTCGAACCAAGGATCAGGACCAAACAGGCGATCTCAGAGCTGTAAGGCAGCAGTGCTAACCACAGCACCACCATGCCATGCCCCTCATTAAAACATAAACAGAAAATAACAAAGATACAGTCGGCTAAAGAAAAGCAATCGTGGACTATGGTGACTGGATGAACGTGATCTTCAGTGATGAATCGTGATCGGCATTGGGCAAGGTGATGATGCTGGAACTTTTTGTTTCGTGCCAGTTCAATGAAATTTATGTAGATAATTGCCTTAAGAGAAAATGTAAATTTCCAGAGTCGTTGATGATATGGACATGCATGTCAGGTAAAGGCACGAGGGAGATGGCAGTCATTATATTATTAATAAATGTCAAAGTCTACATTGAAATTTTGGACACTTTTGTTATTCCATCAATTGAAAGAATGTATGATGATGATAATTTCCTTTTTAAATATGATAATGCATCTTGCCAGAGCAAAAGACGTGAAAACTTTCCTTATAATGACAAGTAATGTAAATGGCATGACGTGCAAATAGTCCAAATTCCAGTTGAAAATCTGGTGGAAATTGAATAAAACAGTCAATGATAAGTCTCCAACCTGCAACAGCAGTAAGAGACAGTTGGAGCCAGACTGATAAAGAACACTGTTTGTCATTAGTTAAGTCCATGCATCAGAGAATCCAAGCTGTTATAAAAGCCAGAGTTTAAAAAATATAGTTTTGTTGTATGTCTTTGATTGATTTTTTTTTCTCCAAGTGTGGTGATTTCATAATTTTGGCCTTAGGTTGAATAAGAAATTTGGGTTTTTTTGTATCACACAAAAATTTTGTCAATCAGTAGTTGTCTATGCAGTAATTGCTGCTTATTTTTAAAATATTTCCTAATTTTAGAAATGTGTATTTTCTTCTTTTGTAAATATTTAATCATTACATGGCTTGGGGATAAAAACCCTGAATGTTTAAATATTCTGTGACCTATGACGTTTAAAACACAAATTACTATGCACAGAAAAGTTATATAATTGGCACAGGATTAATTTTGTGAAATTATAATTTATATTTGGCATAAAATTTGTAGCTTGCTAAAACCCCTACCATTGTATTAAATATAAGATGTTCTGAGTGTATCTGATTGTATTATATTTCAACACACTGGAAATTACTTACTATTGACTTGCAACTTTTTCTGTTTATCTTTGAATTAATTTAGTGCAGGATGCTAGTACATTGCATGGTTTAGCAGGGTTCACTGTAGCAGAATTCTTTGGCTTTTCCTCCCACATACACAGGCATTCATGAATGTGGGGGCTAGTGAATTGCTGCTGGAAAGCGTGCAAAAGTTACAGAACATGAGGCTGTAAATACTTCACATACTGGTTTTGAGTGAGCTTTGGTCAAAGGTTATGGGTGGGCTTAAGAGAGAGGGATGTCATTATCCTTCAATATTTTGGTTGTTGCAGTTTGATTACAGGAAGGTTACTGTGATGGAAAATTATTTTCCTTCATTATTCTCTAATAAGTATGATTGTTTGCAATATTTTGATGTCTGGATATTGTTAACCAAATTTAGGTAATAAATGGTACTTTCCTTTAGTATTATCAAATTTCTTATGACAGTCTGATGGCTGTTTACTGGTAGTGGGGTGTTAGAAGTCACAGGAATCACAGACTAACATTTACTCTTATAGTAAGAGTATTGGTATACAAGAAAAACCGGAGGAAATTCCTTTCTTGCTTAGTACTTTCATTTTGAGTCAATTTTAAAATCCATGGGTATCACTCAGAATGTGATGGGACCGACCCACCGCTGTAATCATACTTTAGACCTAATATTAACATTTGGGTTAGAAGGTGTAGTTCCGGAGGTGAAGCCGCGGCAAGATTGCACAGCTGGATGGAGCCAAATCAGCCAAGACGAGGAACACCTGTATGTGCGTCCATATAAGGACGACACTCGGCAGAGTTCCTAGTCGTGTCCTTGGCTGCTCCATGCGTCATTGTCATTGACTTTTTTTCTCTGATCATTGGCTTATCTACGTTGTGTGCTTTCACTTCAGGTTTTTGGGTTAATGCATTTTTGAGTTTTTGCATCTTTGCTTTCTCGGGAGTTCTCGCATGATTTCTGCTTCGGTATTTTTCGCTTGCGTTTCGACTGCGTGGTTTTCTGCTCGTGTTTCAACCTCAGGTTTTTTGATGGTAGCTTCTTTGGTTTTGTTTTGCATGTGGTTAGCTTCACTCACCCACGTCCTATTTGTTTGCTGTTGTTTTTTTTAGAGTGCTACTCGGTGTCTCAGTTCTATAAACAGTATAAACATGCCATTACTAAAGCTAAAGCTGCGTATATCTTCTCTCTCATAGAGAAAAAAATATATCTAGATATCTCTTTAATAAGTATCCAGACTAACTAAAAACATTTAAATAGTGACTCTGAAGTTCCACCAAATATTAACAGCAATGATTTCATTACATTTTTAATGATATGATGCTGATATGATGCTCAACACATCATGCTTTCTATTCAGCAACCTACCAGATGCAGCACTAATGTAGATGTTTGTTTTTAATTAGCTATAATTCTACACTAGAATATTTTATACAAATTACTGCTACTAAACTATCCTCAGTGATTAGCTTGTCTAAATTAGTGTATTTATTAGATCCAATTCCTGCTCGTTTACTACAAGAATTGACACAGTATTATAGAGCCACTGCGTACTATTTTAAATCCATCTCTTATCTATGGCTATGAAGCCCGATCCTTTAAGTGTGCTGTTATAAAATCATTGATTTAAAAAGCCAACCTTGACCCTAATGTGCTGTCCAACTATAGGCCAATCTCAAATTTACCTTTCTTCTCCAAAATCCTGAAAAAGACTGTTTATCATCAGCTGTGTAGTTACCTCCAAAGTAAAACATTTACGAAACATTTCAGTCAGGATTTAGGCCCCATCATAGCACTGAAACATCATTAATTAAAGTACTTAATGATTTATTAATGTCATCAGATAATGGATGTGTTTCTTTTCTTGTACTATTGGATCTAAGTGCAGCATTTGATATTATAGATCATGATATTTTATTAAATAGATTAGAAAACACTGTAGGTATTAAGGGACTGGCGCTTTCTTGGTTTAGAGCCTACGTGACTGACCGACATCAGTTTGTTTATGTAAATAATCTTTGCTCTGAGCTCTCAGAAATTAAATACGGCGTTCCACAGGGGTCTGTTTTGGGCTCACTACTATTTTCTCTGTACATGATTCCACTAGGCTCAATTATTCCTAAACATAACATCAGTTTCCACTGCTATGCAGATTATACACAATTATACATTTCTGCCAAACCAAACGATGTCCTCACAATCAGTAAAATTGAGGATTGTGTAAAATATATTAAAGATTGGATGTCATGTAATTTTAATAGCTTTTAGTAGTTCGACCCAAGGCTGTGAGCTAGAAGTTGGCCACATTTATCCTAAACCTAGATGGCTGTTTGGTAAACACTCAGTATGTAGGTAAAAAAAAAAACTTAGGTGTCACATTTGATTCAGGTCTCTCATTTGATGCACACATTAGCAACTAAAATTGCCTTCTTTCTGTTACGGGGCTGATGGTAAAGAAGGACTAACCTCCAGATATCTTAATGAAAATTGGTAGATTTTATTAATTCATGTAAAACTGTAACGAAAAAGGGAGAATTGACATTAGTCTCAAAAACAACAAAAAGTTCCCACAAAACAGACACAAAATAAAGAACAAAAGGAGGCTTACCGGCTAACCCCTGAAATAATGGGGCTAGGGCATGCAAGTGTGCACTCTTGATGACGGGGTCACGTGCGGAATTGTGTAGATCCTTTTGCTTGGCTTTCTGCCGAACGACCATGCAGAGATGCAAGAAAAAGGACCAGAGGCATGGCACGTGATGGCAAGGCAAAAACTAGCTCTAGGTGATGCTCTAGACCTGTGGCAGCCTTGTCAACTGGACCCCAGTGCGTGTGGTTCCTTTAGGTCTCCCCGTCTCTCTTATGTTGTCACACAAATTTGTTGGTTGCTAGGGAAGTGGGTTGCTGATTTCTGATGTGATCCCTCTTAGCTGTTTTCCTTCTGGTTCTTCTTTTAGTTGTGCTCCTACAGCTACTGTTGCCATAGTCTCCTGCTGCACTCAATGGTACAAAATTGTTCGGTTAATAGATTCTGTACTTGTAACAATAACTAACTACATTTTCTTTTTTGTCTCCAAGCTCATATTCTGGTGCCTAGTGCAGCCAATGTGCCATTGTGTTTCTCCATCCTGTTCCCATACGGAGATGCTCTTCTGCCTCATCTCCACCTAAGCTGTTCTTAACCACCAGCCACCCCATTCAGATTGCTCAGTCTGTGGATTTTGCATTTTCTCCCTCTGGCTTGTTCCGGACAATCTTGCTTCTTTGCAAATTCCACAGACATCTTATTCCATCTTATGTCAAAGTGTACATGTGTGATTGATTGAATCTACTACAATACATTAGTAAACCGAAGTTTTCATTTGGTTTTGCTAATGTTCAATTTTAAGAGGAATGTTGATTTGCTTGTTCGCTTTCCATACTCATTTATACTCACTTGAATCCAGATAGCTGAGGTGTGAGTCAACAGCGCTATCCAGTGTGCCACCCTGCTGCCTGGGTTGTTTGTTATAATTTTCCTTAAAAAAATAAAACAAAGTTCTCTAGATGTAATTTGTATTATTCTGGATCTATTGAATTATTTAAATTAATACCAACAACAATATCATTACTAATTAGAATAAATCCCTCCCAATTATCTTGGTAGCAGTGTTTTGCTTATGAGGTGTCAAATTCTAATCTTGAGTGTTGAAATGAGTTTTAGTGCTTGTTGCAGTTTTATTTGTTGAACGTCTTAGAAGCCACAGCCTGTTAAAGCACTGCTAACTTTTCTAAATGAACTTGAAAAATCTATGAGTGTGTATGGGTGCACTTCTGGTTTCCGGTCGGCATGGAGTACAGTAGATGTGTGTTTTGAGAGCTCTGTGGAGGGGCATTTATTACCTAAATCATTGACCACACTATTTTCAAATAGGTCATCTCCCCTTTCTACTTATTTAGTGAACAATAGCAGGTGGGTTACTAATTGTATCAATGCCTCCAAAAGCAAGCAAGGGACTGTTGCAGTCTCTGCTTCAGGCTATGTTGCATGTTAAGTCCTCACCCCCTAGTGAATCTGAGCATGGTGCCGCTAAAGCTACCCCCACGGGATAAGTCTGAGATTGCCCTTGTGTTGGTAGCAGAGTTTCAAACAGTGATTGAAGAGCACTACTCCAACATTAAGGTGAACACCAACATATGAAAAGTGAACTAAGCTGGAAAAATACTGCACTGCAGACAGAATTCGCCAGCTTGAAAACCACTGTAACGGACATGGAACGCTCATTGTCTACATGCACGGATGATGTGATGGAGCTACAGGCTAAAGTTGACTACTTCTCTAGGGAGCTCAACAGATTGGATGTGAAATATGATGATTTGGAAACCAGATCTCACCGGCAGAACATTCATATCATCAGAGCTCTGGAAGGTTATTCATTCTCGCTCACCACTTCTAACATTTCTACTCTGCTGAAGGAAGCGTTTGCATTGGATAAATCTCCTATGATAGACCGTGCACATAGATCACTTGCTGCTAGGCCAAACTCTGGTGACTCTCTACGTCCTGTTATTGCAAGACTCCATTAATAGCAAGATTGCACTGAGATTCTTAAATGCGCTAAACAACAACAGGAGTTATGGTTTCGGGAATGAAACATTCCTGATTTCATGGCAAATGTTTCTAAAGCCTGTGCCGCTTTCAACAACATTTATACAGTTATGCAACATGAATGGAGTGCATTATGGCATTTTCTACCCAGCTAGGCTTTGAATAACATACCAAGGCAAGCACCGTGACTTACATACTCTGAGGAGGTGAGACTGTTTATGGCTGGGCTGGTGTAGTATATTTTAATGAATATTATAGGGATTTATTTTATGTGAATGTAAGTATGTACAAATGAATCAGGGTTAGTTAGAGGCTCTGTTCTCTGTATCTGATTGGAATGTGTGTCATAAACTTTTAGGGCCTGCTGGAGTGGTCTTCGGATGAAGTCAAGGCCATAAATGATCATAAAAAGGTTAAAAGTGGTCAAGCTTCACCTGGTCAATCCTATCTTCCCAGGATCTGAAGAGTCATAAACTGGATAGCACAGATCCCTTTATTTCAGAGACTGTGACCACATGGATTGTGTGGAAATTTGTTCAGGTATTTAACGCAAGAAGCACCTCCGAAAAACACGAGTGCTCATTCTGGCCATCGAGGCTCTCCAGGCAATCATGATGGTTGAACTGATGCTTGTATTTATTAATTAATTAATTAATATATTTTTCGTTTTTGAAATCCAGCGCAAACGGTGTCAATACAACTCAAAATTTTCATTTTACTCTCACCCATACCTAACATACTCTCGTATTGATTATTGGTTTTTAGATGCCTCCCTCAGCCCTAATGTATCCTCGCCGAAGTACCACCCAATAATTATCTCGGATCATGCCCCACTCAATGTAGACATATGTTTTTCAGGCTGATTCCCTGTTCTAGCTCCCTGGAGATTTAATTCATTGCTATTAGACGAGACGAGACGAGAAATTTAATCTGCTCTATCTCATCCTCCATTGATGATTTTGTTGCCTTGAGCTCAAATGAACATACCTCTACTTCCCTTCTTTGGGAGTCTCTCAAAGCCTACCTGCATGGCCAGATTATTTTCTACACATCACACCTAAACAAAGCTCATAGACTTAAGCTACAGAAGCTGATGCAAGAAGTTTCAAATCTGGACAGGCTCAATTCGACTAATCCATCTCCCACTCTGTGAAAACGGTGACTGGACTTGCAGGCAGAAATAGACTTATCACCATGACTGATGCTGAAAATTGTTAGTGAAAATGAGTAGCAATTATTATGAACATGGTGATAGGCCTTCCAGACTCTTAGCTCACCAGCTGAAACAAAAGGCAGCCTCCCAGCTGATTCTGCAAATTACAGACTCCAAGGGAATCCTCCATTCTAACCCAGTGTCTATTAATGTCTTTGAGTTGTTTTATATGAAGTTATATCATTCCGAGTCGCTGGTGGATGATACTACAATGTTCTCTTTTCTGGATGGCCTGACCTTCCCCTCTGTTAGCTCTATAGATGCGACTATGCTCGATTCCCTACTGCGTTTGGAGGAAATTGTTGTTTCCATTAATAGCATTCAATCTAACAAAGCACTTGGTCCGGATAGGTTCCCAACTGAATTTTTGCAAATAAATTAAGGACAAATTAACCCCTCTTCTTTTAGCAGTATTTAATGAATCTTTTTCAGCTGGGTTCCCCCCACTTTAACTGAAGCATTTATTTTTCTTCTCTGCAAGGAGAGAGATCCTGCCCTCTTCTTATAGGCCTCTCTCTTCTAAATGTGGATTTTAAAATTCTGGCAAAACTATTGGCTCTACGTTTGGAAAAAAATCGTTCTAATATTCTCTCACATGACCAAAATGGTTTCATTAAAGAACGCCATTTATTCTTTAATATTCGCACTCTGTTTAACACAATATTTGCTGAACATTCGCCCTCCACTCCTGAACTCGTTATTCCCTTAAGACACTGAGACCCTTAGACCAGGTCTTTTTAAGGTTCTACAAAGATTCAGATTTGGCGACAAGTTAATTTCCTGGATCAGATTGTTTTACCTCCCCTTGAGCTAGTGTTATTACTAATGACGATCATTCTGATTACTTGCCCATAATGTGTGGGACCAAACAGGGATGCCCCCTGTCTCCCTTACTGTTTACCCATGTCGGAGAAGTGCTATCCCTAGCATTAAGATCCTTAGCAACCATCCAGGGAATTTCACGAGCCGACATCGAGTTGAAGATATCTCTATATACTGATGATTTGATGCTGTATATGGGAGATCCAGTGAGCTCCCTTCCTCCAGTCTTATCGCTCTTAACATTTGGTTCATTTTCAGGTTTTAAAGTGAACTTGCAGAAAAGTGAGTGCTTTCTGGTCACTTCTCTCACACTCTACCTTAATCAATCCACTATTCCATTTAAATATGCTTTCAATGGCTTCAAATATTTAGAGATCCAGATTTCACGTGCCATACCATCTCTTTTTTATACCAATTTCTCTCCACTACTTGACAAGCTTCATCAGGATTTGCGGAGGTGGCGGTTGCTGCCCTTATCCCTAGTTGCCAAAATTAATTAATATTATAAATATGAATATAATGCCCAGGTTTCTTTTCTGTTTCACATTATCCCTCTATTCTTACCCAAAAATTTATTTAAAATTCTAGATCAACACATTAGCACATTTATGTGGAATGGAAAAGGTACTCTGTACTACGGAGATTTAGGTTTGATAGGGGTCTGGCTCTGCCTAATTTCATGTTTTATTATTGGTTAGCCCACATACACAAGGCTCTTTATTGGCTCCAGTTGCCAGATCTGTTGTGGTTCATATTGGAATCACGCTCCTGTTCCCCATACTTGGTGTTTTCATTGCTTATTTCTCCCCTATCAACAAAGTTTTCCAAATTTACAAACACCCCACTGGTTCTTTCCATGCTGCACATCTGGGCTCAGTTCAGGTGTCATTTTAAGTGCAAGTCATCCTCCCCGTCCATGCCCTTAATTACTGATGCCCATAAATAATCACCTATTTCCTCCTGCTTTGACAGACACTGTACGATATTTTGGTTGATGCTGCAGTGAAATTAGCTCTTTATTATCTCTTAACAGCCGTTAATATAGGCTGAAGTTAATCTGTTCATCATGAGACAGAACGAGACAAAGAAATCTTTGTTATGTTCTAGTGTGCAGATGATGTTCATAAACAATAAAATATCAGTTTGCCCAATCTTGGCTAATGCAAACTTAGATTAACGATGAGTCAGTTTGGCCTCGGTGAATTCCGGCCTGTAATAAGTGTGTCAAAGGTGAAACGTATTAAAAGGCTTTGGATTAATACGTTACAGACACAGTTTTCAATGAATTGCAGGACATTGTATTTGATCTTTTCAAGATCTTTACAAAGCTGGAACTTTCTGTAGATTTGACCAGTTAGTTACAGATTTCAGCCTGCCTGTATCAAACACGTTTTGTTACTTTCAAGTTAGACATTGCACTTCTTTCTTTTGCTCAAATTATACCTCACTACCTATCAAAAATTTGTGCGACATCCTCTTGATCTTTATCATGTGCTAGACTACAACTAATGCAGTTCAAGTTGTTTCATAAAGTTCATCATTCAAAATCTCAGTGATCAAAATTCCATCTGAATGTTAATGATGAATAGGATGTGTGGTGGTGTTCCCTGCAATTTAAGCCATATGTTTTTTCTTTGTCCCTCTTTTTGGTTGGTGATTCTGGACTCATTTTTTCCAAATAATGTCTTCCTTGTTGACTACTCTTCTATCCCAAGTTTTAGCTTTTACTTCTTTATTAGGGAGGTGGTGTATTCTTTTGTTTTGGAAGTCCCCGAAACCCCAGCAAGTTCCTCTTGGCTTTGTGACGTTTTGTATTTCTGAAGATTGGAGAAAATAAAAGTTACATTAAAAGGTAACACTACCAAATTTTACCGTAAATGGAACCCGCTTCTCTAATATTTCGCTTCACTTAAGTTGCTGGTTGTTAAAGGTAAAACTGAGCTAGATGGATTGCGGTTATGAACGTTTGGCTATTCGTATTTTATACATTTTTAATCATTGTGTGTGTCTACCATTACCAACAATAAAATATTTAATAAAAAAAGAAGTGTGTATGAGTTACTGATGAAGGGTAAATGTCAGTCCAGAATATTAAAAGCTCTCAACAAATAAGCACAGGCTTATACATATGCTTATACGTATGTTTTTTTTTTTTTATTGCAAAACCCAAATTCCAATGATCTGTTATCTTATATTCTGCTCCTCTTTGTCTCCTTGTCATGGTGTGTTTGATTTCATGTTCATTGTACTATGTTACCATGTAGTGTTTGCTTTTAGCTTATGCTATTAGCATTGTGTATTTTGCTTTGTGTGTTTCTGTTAGTTTTGGGTACAGTAAATCCCCCGTAATCACGGTTCCGCTATTGCGGATTCACGCAATCGTAGATTTTTCCCTGGAACGTAACTACATGTTATTTGCAAAAAAATTCACACATTTGCGTTTTTGTTCAGTGGAACCTATGTACATACACATGTACGTACTCCTTATTGGAGGCGGGCTCTCAATGATTGATACATCTCCACCTCTTTCAGACCTGACTAATCTAAAAAGACTACTCAACCACAGACCTGACTAGTTCAGTAGTGTTGCGTACTTTGTGATTTTGCCTGTATCTGCAGCGTCTGTCACAAACCCTTCGCACACTAAAGGAAGTCAAAGAGATGATCATGGCATTGGATCCTTATCTGGACCAGTCCATTAAGTTCGCTAACGGGATTGATTCATGCAGCAAACCCTACAAGAATCTCCTGAAATTGCTGAAGAAGTAAGCAAGACGCATAAGGTTGGATTTACATGTACAGGAATCATTCAAAATCGGTACATTACAATACTTATAAATACTTTTTAGTTTTATATAAATGCATGCAAAGTGTGTTTCAGCAGTTTAAATACAGTAAAGCTTAAATTATGACTCTGTTTTATGACCACACTCTGTGATTAGAAATAAATATGGTGGACGGGTGGGGGGATGGGGGCTACAAGTAATCATGGATTCTCATTATTCGCGGAAGGTGCTGGTCCCTAAACCTGCGATTACGGGGGGGTCCACTGTATTCGAAATAACGCTCCCTGTTCTTATTTACATTGTATGTAAACCTTGACATTCATTGTTCTTTGTTACCGTGTACCATTTACCTTTAGCTTTTTTTATTAGCATTGTGTATTTTCTCCTTCTGTTACCTTGACATGTCTATATTAACAACTGTTTGCCTTAGCTCTATCTGATTCCTGGATTTGTGTCAGTTTGTATTGTTTGTTAGCACCAACTCTGTCCTATTGTCTTTCCGTGTGTCCACTTTAGATCAGTATTGGCTGATCTATTGGCTGAGTGTAGTCCTGTTATTATTATCAGTCAGTATTAGCTATGTCTTGTACTATTGTGTTAGCTGTTTCATAGGGTGTGTTTTTGGATTTTAGTACCGAGTATTCACTGTATGTCACTGTGTATAACGTTAATAAAGCCAGCATGCTAGCAATTACATTGGTCTAGCTGTCCCTGAAATATGTAGATTGTGACAGCAGCAATGGCTGTCATGTGACTGCAGCTGTGTGTGTTAAGGTTGACTGATGTCACCATTTCAGAAATTATTCTTTGATCAACCATCAAGGTAGTGAATAGGTTTACGGGTTGCCACTATGGCGTGTGTGAAGCAAGTTATGGGAAGTGCACATTGGTACAAAAGGGAACAAAAGGGGAGATATATTGAATATCGGTACATGGAACACAGGAATAGATAAAACCAAATGTTTAAGGAGGAAGAGGAAGGAATGTACGAAGGTTTAAAACAATATGTATTGGAGTGAAAACAAAGTGAACAAGTAATGATTGAATTTGAGAATGAAATATTGCCAAGAACATTAATCCTGGAGCATACAAGTTAGAATCTGAAGGAATATAAGTTCACCATGTTGCAGCTGTTGAGGAGGGCAGAGTGTATCATATACAGGTTGTGAAATTATGAAACAAAAAGTGACTAAACAGAAAGCAGTGCGAAATAAAACAGTGTTTGCTGAAACAGTAAATTCAGTTAAGGGACTGAACAGAACAGCACTAAATGATTATAAACCATTAAACTACCTGGACAGAGTAGAAGGGCAAAATTACTGTAGACTTATAAGACATGTGGAATTTAATGTTCGTAGTGCACTGTGGTGAAATAAACAAAGGGATAGAATGGAGATATAATGGAGGAAATTACAGGCATAAACAATTTTAAATGTCTTAATGATAGAACGGGCACAAAAACAGACATTCATAACAGCAAAGTGACAGCTCTGTACTTGTCTTTGATTATAAATAACATGAATGGGTTATGTGCATAGGATGCTTAGAAAGAATCAACAATAGGGAGTGATCATTACATAATATCAACTACTCTGCAGGAAAGGAAAATGGACATTGAAATGGGGAAAGCAAGTAAATTGACTTTTAGTACTGGCATTAGACTGGCACAAAGATAACAGTATATGCAATGACAATGTTAAAAGTAGAAATTAAGACTGCAGAGCCTCAGAACAAGATATTAGAAGAGTTGGAATAACAGCAGCAGATCAAACCATACCAGAAGCGCAGGGAAGATGAAAAGAAAGGGTGTTCCTTTTTGAACAAAATATTCAAAAGTGATTAGGGAAAGGAACTGGGCATTCAAATGATTCCGTAAGTGCCATTCTTGTAAATGAAGAACAGGTAGCTGAGGCTACAATTCACACAGCCTCACCAAAATTGGACAGAACAAAAATTTTAAAAAATGCTGCCTGGTCTTACAAGTCATTTTGCAGCAACATTCAGATGGTAGGGTCAGAATTTGACATAAACAACATGAAAGCATGGATCATTGGGTAGTATTGTTCATTATTTTCTTTTTTTAAGGAAAACATGTAGGCCTTGAATTGGAGATTCAAGAATTGAACGATGTAAATTAAACAGGACTGTAGATCTTGTAAGTATGTTTTGGAATTTAGGTGGTCAGTGTGAAGTAATGTTATGCATGGAATGTAGGAGTGACTGAAAGCTGTGAGAAATAATGGATTCTCAATTAGTAAATTCATTGACACTGAAAGGAAAATAAAGCATTAATTGAAGAAAGAACTGACCAAGTGAAAGATAATGTTGGTAATGTTCTAACAAATGAGGAGAGTGTGATGGGAAGATGGAACAAGTACTTTGAGGAGTTAATGAATGAAGAGAATGAAAGTGAAAGAAGAGTAAAGGTTGTAGGAACTGTGGATCAGGAAATGGGAAAGATCAGTGAGAATGAAGTTTGGAAGGTTTTAAAAACGATGAAGAAAGGGAAGGCAATTGGACCTGATGACCTACCAGTGGAGGTATGGAAATGTCTAAGAGAAATGGCAGTGAAATTTGACTCAATTATTCAATGGCATTGTTGAGAGTGAGAAAATGGCAGGTGAATGGAGGAGAAGTGTGATGGTGCCCATTTTTAAGAACAAGGGTGATGTACATAGTTGTAACAACTACAGGGGAATTAAGCTGATGAGCCACACA
>JAVSBU010360427.1:0-16485 GCA_033118015.1 Loricariichthys derbyi
TATATATATATATATATATATATATATATATATATATATATATACAATAAATAATTAAATAAATAAATAATAAATATCATAAAATGGAGAACACAGATAGAATATCAATAAGTAGCAATATAATAGAAAATATAATCCATATAAAACTATAAAATATTAATAAATAGCACAAATAATAAATATAATAATATAGGTAATATAAATATATAGAATATAAGAAAATAGTATATACAATAAATTAAATATTAAATATTAATAATAATAGTAATAATAAAAATTATTTCTGATAAATAAATTATCAATAATAAAATTGAGAATACAAAACATACAAGACAGTATACTTTAAATAACATAATCATTATAATGATGTAGATATTATGCATTCTATGCATAATATCAATGCATTCTATGCAGTATCTGCGTTATTTAGGAAATAAAGATGAGGTTTGATCATATAGACACTAAAGGTTAAGTTAGTCATAGTTACTCTCGATTCCCAAATATCCATAAGCTTGGCATCATGTACCACAACTAAACTTTTATGTGGCAATTTCTCAAAAGAAACAGTACAAAGTTGTATCAGATGATCGTCTGGTGAACCTACAGGAACCTACAGCGATGTAAAAACATATATATATAAAATAAGAACATGTTAAAGCATGACATCCGACCGATAACAGAATGAGAAGTGATTTGTGAAACATCCATCTGCTAACCCTGGCTCACCGACAAATACACATGCATGTAATATACCTGCACACACACACACACACACACACACACACACACACACACACACACACACACACACACATACACAGAGAGAGAGAGAAACGTTGAGTGACGGAACACTGGAAATGTAATTGCTCTGATAAATCTTGATTAAACCCTGCAGCTGTGCAGCGAGTTCCGGCATGATCTCACTGTCAGATCGATTTAGCACCCAGGAATGAGGGCACCTACTCTCAGACCCCGCGACCGCGGACTCACGCCTGTTAGACGTTAAAAATAGGATAGACCTGAACAGAATCATTTAAAATGTCTCTGCCCAGCACATTGAGGGTTCGAAACAGCTCTGGTACCACCTGATATCATCTGGCTCCATCAGAACGAGCTCCCATCTGCATACAGAGGAACTGAACCAGTGGAATAATAAGGCAGAACTATCGTTCGTTATCAAACCCCATAGTCCTGTTGAATTATTCAGCGGAGAGTGTAAAAGCTGGCCTTCGTAAAACAGCGGAAATTGACTTTTCGTTAGGTGATGGTTTGATTAGGTATTCATATAAACATTAGCTGGAGGAACGCCGGCGGAAATGCAGCAGCGGCCGGTTTGATTTATGTCTGACGCCGTCCATTCCGAACAGATTTTAATCAGCATTTTAAGTGCTAGATGCACAAATTGGCCATTGCCCATCACACGACAACAAATCATATGTTTATAGAAACTCTAGGCCCTCGAGCACTTAGCGTCGTAATGCCCGTAGGAGGCGTAATAAATCACAGGACGAGGCTGAAAGGCTGTAAGAACAAAGAACTTCCTACAAATCGGAATCATAACGTTGAAATATCAGCGCCTCATTTGAGGATCACGTCCTTGTTCTGTGGGACCGTGGTAGCCTAGAGGTTAAGGTGTTGGACTATGGATCAGTGGGTCCAGGGTTCAAATCCTACCTCTGTCAAGGTGCCATTGTTGGGTCCTTGAGCCAAACCCTTAACCTACAATTGCTTAGATTATAAGCTCTTTCAAGAACTTTTGGACGGACGATTTATTACCATACCTACAGGTTCGTCCCGTTTAATGTCCATCTATCAACTCAATGGCTGTTTGCTTTAAGGATCTTAAGAATCTTAAGAGGAAATGAGCCTGAATCCTTTTCCTGATGTTTTTCTTCAGAATGAAGTTCAGAAAATAAACTTCATTCTTAAGAAAAATTTAGGAAAAGTTGCAACTCCCTAAGAATTATTTTGTTTTTTCCTGAACTCTTTTCTTAAACACCATTCTAAGAATGTATGCTTTTCTTAATAGCATTTCGCTCTTGAACATTCCTTAAGCTCACGATAGCCTCACACTCGTCTTGAGTTTAAAATTGACATTTTATCTCAAATTTTAATTTAAAATTCTTGCTTGTTTTTGCTCAGTTTTACCCTCCACTCAATAGATTAAACTAAATAACAGAGATAACAATAAATACAAATTCAAAATGTCTGACCTACATAAGAGAACAATTAACAACAATTTACTTAAGATAATATTTGAGAACTTTCTTATTTTCTCATCTTAAGATCCCCAGGTTTTTTTCTTAGGAACGCTTTCATGAATCTGGTCCCTGTCTTATATACGTCTTAAATATGTCAAATCCAAATTTACATCTGAATCACAGAAAACTAGTGCAGGTGAAACATGCGACACCTGCTGACAGGAAAGAGAACTGCATTCTTAAAGCACATAAAACTGAGCGATAGTGTTCTTTCAAAATTTTCAAAAATCAACCTAAGAAATATGTGTTGCAAAAGCAGATGACAAAAATAAATTTGCTCTTGTCTAATCCAATTTTCATTTGAGTTTTGCTCAAATGAAATTAGATGAATGAGGTAAATAAATAAAAATTTTGGATGTGTGTTCAAACTTGAAACGTAAAGAATAATGTTTGATGAGTATTCTTTTTTTATGTAAATTAATAAAGATGATATAATTGTGATTAATTTCAATACTCCACCTTGGTTAAATTAGCATTATCGTGTTATCATGTTATCGTTCATGCACAAATGCAAAAATAACCTTGTTAGGTTATTTGACTGGTCAAAACATTTTTAATAAGGAAAAAGCCCTGATGAATCATTTTGCTTCTTTGTTTGTCTGTGTTTTGACCGGGGGCGGCGCGGTGGTGCAGGTTCGATCCTGACACCAGGTTTCCCCTGTGGGAGTTTGCATCCCCACGTCCGTGTAAGTTTTCTCCAGGTACTCTGGTTTCCTTCCACATTCCAAAGACGTGTGTTAGGTTAATTGTCATTTCTAAAATGTTCTTATTGAGTGAGCGTGGGATGTGCCCTATGATGGATCGGAGCCCTGTCTAGAGTTGTTCCTGCCTTGCACCCTGTGTTGCTGACTAGGAACCTGCTCTACTGTGACCCTGAAAATGAACGAATGAATGTATAGACCAGATGCGAGTTAAATATTCAAGGGAATATTGACTTTGGCCTCAGCTCCATTGTTCTGTCGTCCCAAAAAATTGGGCTGCTGTCCTGACATGGCATTTACTCCAAACCCAGTGAAAAACGTTACACTGTCATCACAAGATTCTCAACAAAACCTGCAGGAGCTGTAGGTGACCGGTGGCCAAATTGAATCTGACCTCCAATGATGCATTATTGAAGGAGCCAATAAAATGTGTAGGAGCAACATCAGCAAGGCAGACGGAGGAAGATTGAATAATTCAGAACAGGAAAGGAAGAACGTGGCAGGTGGGGAAAAAAAGAGACAGAACCCTGAAGCATGAGAATGTGAATGTGGATCTGAGCGTCAGGACGAAGCAGTGAAATGTCACCAAACTTTGGAGATGGTGGATGGCTTGGTTACATCAGTGGGCACGGTTCTTGTCTCTGAGGAACATTTCCAGCACTTTACTGAGCATCACGCCTAAGGACGACCTTAGTGAAAACACGTCATCATGTAGCTTGACTCATAGATTTTATCGGCAGCTGGTGCAGTGCGAATGTAAATACACCCCCCCCCCCCATCCCTCCCCCAGAGTGAAAACACAGGCTTGGCGTTTCGGTGTCACTGGAGCGCAGCGTGGATGAAAGCAGCTGTCACGATTAATCCAGTCAAAGAGCTTAATCCATTAACACATCAGCAAATCATATCAGAGTGATTAGCATATTCATGAAGCATACGAGATTATTGTTAAATCAGATTTAAATCGATTCTCGCGCTGCGAGTCAGAGAACGCTACCCAGCTGAGAAAGCTGGCACAACCTGGACCTGCCTGATAAGAACATTACCTTAAGTGACTCGCACGTCAAAACAACTTGCTTCACCAGATCTCTCTCTCTCTCTCTCTCTCTCTCTCTCTCTTTCTCTCGCTCAAATGTAAATGCAAATGTAAGTGTTTTTTTTCTGTTTTGGCTCCAGTTTAAACAAACGCCTGTAACCTACAGAAGGGCCACAGAGGATTTGGAGACAATTTACACCCCTAACGAGCACAGAACAACACCTGAGAGCTACCACCGTGGACCACAGAGCTCATGCAGATTTTTGGCATGAAAAACGGGGATCAGTGATTCTTCTATGTGCAGCAATAATAAATACAGTAAACCCCTCATATTCATGAGGCTTAGGGACCAGAACCTACCGCGAATAGTGCGAATCCGCGAATACTTGTAAACCCTTCCCCCAAAGTATCTATTTTGATGGTTAATTCCAACCCTATGCCATAAGCTCTCACTTGGCATCACTGCGTTATGTGTCAATAAGATGTATGTAATGTACCAATAAGAGCCCGCCTTGTATCCCCATCTGAAGTAGTAGTAGGAGTTATGATATGCCTTTGAAATGGCTCATGGAAACCCTCAGATAACGAGTACATAGAGTCTACGGAATATACCGCAAATGTGTGGATTTTCCACGAATAACAAGTAGATACGTTCCAGAGAAAATTCCATGAATGGGTGAATTCGCAAATGCTGAACAGTGAATAGGCGGGGGTCTACTGTATAACTTTTGGAGACAAATCAAAGCTTGGGAATGCTCGGTTCCTTCTTGTTTCCAGCAGAAGCTCTGCTACACAAGAGCAGAAACCTGCCTTGTCACTTAACCTTGTAGCGTTGCTGGAAGAAAGTGTTCAGCATAGTGTCCCAAACAATCCCAAAGCTCAAACAACAAAACAATACAACAAAACAAGCCAGGCATGGGTTTAACAGTCTGAAAAAGAAAAAAAAATATTTATACAAACCCATGTTAATGAATTCTCTAAAGTTAGGATCCTCAGAATGAACACAAAAGCTGAAGGAAGAACCATGCACCAATCCAAAGATATCTCTGGTGAAAAGTCAAAGGCCTGCACAAACTGGAAAAGTAAACTAGTTTTCAAAAGTAAAATGTAAATTTAAATCAACAAAAAGAGCCCCAAACCCATGCCTGCAGCCAGCTGTGAGGTCACTGAGGTCTGGAGCTTTATTTTTAGCTCTGAAAAGTTTGACTATGAGTTCTTCTCTGCCTAGTTCAGTTCAGGTGTTATTTAGTGTAAAACTTTACTTATAAATGTCCTTCCAACAGTGAATGTACAAGTACAAGTAAACCGGCAGATATCTCCGGTCATATCTCTGTTCTCTGGACAATAACCTGGCAGGCACATATTGGACGAACTACTTATGATTTACTGATACCATAATACTACAAATTTCAGTAATCAAGTCAATGTGAAGAATAGAATCTCTGAATAAAAACAGACTTCAGATGAAGATGGAAATTTAGTTTAAATCAGAATTCAGTTCATGTATGGATCTTTAAACATGGATCAGTCATTCACTGGTTTGTTTATTAGACTGGTGCTGATGCACGCTGATGATGAGGAAGTGTGAAATTTTGCATTTTCAGTCCTACTTAATAGTTTCTCCCTAGGCCTTCATAGTAAATGAGGAAGTAGGAAAACTAATGAGAGAGTGGTGATCTATTTGGGACACAGCCATATCTTCAATGTGGAAGTAATTCGCTTCACAGTAAATTCTTTTTGCTGGGTGAGGAAACTGAGCTGTGGTGGCAAAAACATTCAGAAGAACATATATAATAAAACAGTATGTAATAAGCCATAACTATGGCAGCATAGCTAAAAGGTTTCTAAAAGTGAAGAAGCAGAGGGAAACACAGCCAAGAGGGATCACATGATAACAATCAGAAACCCACCTCCCCAGCACCTGACAAACTTATGTGGTTGTATAAGAGAGACAGGGCCCAACATCTCAGATCACCACAAGTCTCATTGATCATGAACCCCCTCGCGCTGCCCTTAATTTAACATAAGGATGCACATGTGCGTGTTCAATAACTCTGTAAACAAAATGTTCCTGTATGCTGTCATGATGCGTCTCTAGCCTTAACTGCAAAATGTAAATGCAGTTATGTCCTTACAGAAAAACACTGCTAAAATTGGGTGTGAGAGAGTTATTTCACTATTATAAATACTATCAAAGCCTCGTACCTATGCCTGTAGCCAGCTGTGAGGTAACTGTGTTCGGGACCTCTAAGATTGAAAGAAAGGAGAAGAGGAACTGGAGAAAAAAAAGAAAGGCGAGTGCATACTTAATTCAGTTTAGACTCATTATGAGGTTTCTACCATGTATGAGGGTTGTGAGAGAGGGCACAGATCCAGCTGGTTGCATCATCAGCACTCTGGTGTCTTGTGTGTGAACTGGAAGGCAACATACAACAATGTCGTGCTATTATCTGTAAGAAAGGCACAAAGCCGCCGATTAAAAAAGGTTTCGCAGGTGATGGCATCAATAACAGCAGGCCTACGAAGCATTTCAAAGCCGAATACAGAAATAGGGATAAGCTCATAATAATTAGCTTGTAGTTTTTTTATTGATGAACTTTTTATATGCTTGCTATTTGTTATTTGCTGTGTCCATAGACTGTGTGTTTTTTGTTTTGGTAATGGGCGCATTTTTTTTTTTTTTTTTTTTTTTTTTGTGAACAGCAACAGCTCTCTTTCTTCCCTACGTCCCTATTTTATAAATATCCTCCTACATTACAAACTCTGTTTGCAGGACCTCTTCCACCATATGCAGCCTTAATGCCTTTAAAAACAAATTAATTATTTACAAAGTGTGATATTTAGGAGGAATTCTGCAAATGTGCTCCCATCTCTCGAGTCCGGGCTTCAATCCAAGAGCAGCTGTGACCTTACGCTTTCATTAAGAGCCAGGATTCGGATTAAACAATAATCAGGATTAATTTCAGAGTTTTATGGATGTTAAGCTCGTTTGGGGGAAGCACCTGTGATTCCTGATGATGAATGGAAATGATGAGGTGGAGCTACTAAAATAACCTAATAAACAAATAAACAGGCTGTAAGAAAGCTTTTCTGAATTATATTTTTGAGCATTACATATCATAAACGTTAACAGTTTAGTGGATGTTAATTATCTGATTTTCTTACAAGGTCCTATGTTTAATAATCAGCGGCCTTCATCCGGAGGCACGACGTGAAATATGAGGCTGCATGCCAATGACCTGTAATCAGGTTTATTTTTTATTGTGTTAACTAAAAACATGGATTAATTAACAGCTGACTGAGGGACGTTGCTTCAGATCAAAGGCTTTTCTTTGATCTGTAACAATCTATATTACTCACTTTTGTCAATTATATAATGTTTATCAATATATTTTGGACATTATCACAATGTTAGTGACCTGATGCACAGTAATTTTTAACTTTTAGTTTAGATTTAAAGGCTTTGCTTATTGAAAAACAAACCCCAACAAAAAATGCAGCACTTTTGTTGCTCGGCTACGGATTCTGCCATTTTTATTTATTTTTTTTACATTTCCTAGGTATTACTGCTGGTGTGGTTTCTTCATACACACACACACACACACACACACACACACACACACACACACACACACACACTGTGGGAACTAAAGAAATAGATGTAGCTCCTTTATATTAGAGGAAAAATTTCCAGTGTATTGGAGGAACAGACTTTAGTTTTTCTATTCCTGCTGTATTCTGTGCATTTTCAGGTTTGTGTGTGTGTTTTATATTATAAAGATAATACTTTAGAACAGAATAAATATGTAATTAAAGGAGGTACTTGAGGCTGTGGGTCCGTATCTCCCCCTGTTTAATGCTGATAAGGACTTTGTTCTGTTTGTTTTTCCAGAGATCTTTAATTACTCATGCGATAACGATTTAATTAATTTCAAAATCCTAAGTCAGGATGCAGGACATCCTGGATAACCATGGACTTGTTTTGTTATCATGACAGAACGACATTTCTTATCTCATCTTAATCGTTTGTAAGAGCTAGAAAATAAATCGGTGGAGGCGTTGGCGCCTTTGGTAACAGCGCTTATCTTTGGAGTTAATGAACTTCATCTGTAATACTCCACCCCACCACCGGAGGGACTCGGCAGCAACTCTCGGCTGGATCTGCTCTCACATGCAGGCATGGATTTCTGGGTCTGAGGGAGGGGAGGCAGGATGGGGGATCACCCTGAGCTGTAACAACACACGTCCTTATGTATTACATGTATCTTTAAGCTCAAGGAGGTTTGGGCCATTTTTGAGTCTTTGTCCTCCCAAGGTTTCTTCCTATGAATATTTGGGGAGTTTTTCCTTGCCATTGTTGCTCAAATTGGGATTAACATATAAATTGCTTTGAGACAAAAACCCAAAAACCTTCTTAGTCACCAAAATTACATATGAGTTTCAAGTGACCTGGAATAGAAACATTGAAACACATTTACATTATAATTTAATGCCAGGAATAAACAGAATAAGCAGAATTGGATGTGGTGTACGCCACGCAATTACATTCTCACAAAACAAATATTAATTAGTGAAATCTGTTTGTGTTTATGGGTCTTTAATTTGGGGAACGAGTCATCTAAACCTGCACCAAAATCTTTAGGATTTTACCGATAAGTACTACTTTGGTCTTGTCCCCAAACCCAGACATTAAAACCTCTCTGCTACAATAAAATCATAAGAAGTTATCAATTAAAAAAAAAAAATTTCATAATAACTAAAATCTATATAACTTTGAATATATAACATATTTTAATAATATATTGATGTTCTAACATTACCGTCATTTACCGCAACAGCCTACGATTTCTGTACAAATTATTTGAAGGTGACGTTAGCTTATGTTGTAACCATGGAAACAAAGACTTGCAGGGGGGCACCTTAAGGTGCTGTCACAGTGCCAAAACGTGTTATTTGCGAATGACTTGCGGCGAAAAAAATTGAATATTCATGCTAAGGTCTGCGTTGTCATACTTCAGACGTTCATACATCTGCAAATGTTCTCCAAATCATTTCCGCCCCTGAAATTTTGAGCTTGCTCACGATTATACTGTGGAAGACATTCCGTTCTGATGCCTCAATACGGTCGCCATTCTGTTGCAACACAGCCGTGATTATGGTCTTAATACAATTGCACATTAACGTTTTGCAGTCGCTTATTATGTGTAATACGCTCAAACGTGAATAAAACAGCACACTGAAGCACCCATTTGATTCTGCGCTCGGTGTGCACTGCGTTCTGTATGTAAATACATTATACAATACTGATATACATAAATACATACGAGGTGAGAGAGCTTCCTAGAGCTCAATCCTATTATATTCATAATACGCTAGATTTTGGCAATTTCCCCCAGGGGGATTTTTATGACTGGAATAAAAGATGATCACATAGAAAGAGAGTGAGAAATAGAGAAATATTTAGTTCCACGTTACTCCACACAGCTCCTCCGTGGTGAAGTGGGATTCCTGTTCATGGTGCTGGAGACCGGGGTTCAATTTCCAACTGAACTCGGCTTTTCTTCCAGATTTTAAAAAACACTTTTGTTTATATACGTTTATGTATATAAATATTGTTATTGATTATGTATATAAATAGTATTATTAAATATAATAAACGTTTATATAACGAACAAACACTGAAGTGTGGGCCAGAGTACTCCTTCTGCATTCATTGTAGGGAGGATGTAAAAGTGGCTGCTTCAGGTTTTTACGACCTAAGGTAAGATTTTTTTGTTATTTTGTACAGGTTGTAAGGTTTTTTGTAAGGCTAGAACTGTTTTTTGTAATTGCAGGGCTGTTTTGGGGTTCACAGGTATGCGTTATCATATTAGACATGTAAAACTTCAGTGTTTTCCCACTACGGATGACTGCGGAAAATCCACATTTATAGTCGCTACTCGGTCACAACTAACAATTTTTGGCACTGTGACAGCACCTTTAGATATGAAAGAAAAGCAACATAAGAATGATATCTGAAAAATTTAATCCTATATTTTTCCTGATCATACTAGCAGGTATATTCATTTCATTTTACTTTTATTCTGTTTTAAGCTAACATTATTTATATTTATTTAAAGTGGATCTGTTAGTTTTAGAAAATCCATGACCAAGCAAAAAAAATCTGCTCTGAGCCTGTTAAAATTTAAATTTTTATTACAGTTTGAATCTGATTTCGTTATCCGTTGAAAATTAAATCTCTCAATGCATTTCTAGGGGAAATTTTAAATTTTTCAACTTAAATCTATTGAGGATTTATTTTATGATAAATATTTATTACGTAATTCATTAAATAATGCATTGAAAGTAAAAAACCTTCTCTCACTACATTTCTCAGCCATTTGCCTCCCTGTGTTCCAAATCGAGCACAAGAGTGTATGCTTGAAACATTAAACATGATTGAAGCCTTAAACATGATTACAGCACTTATATTGGTCAAAAACAGTAACATAAAGCTTATTTTGTAATAAAGTATTGAATATATCATGTCATTTATTAAAAGGCGTATTGAAAATGAAAATTATTGCACGACCTTAGCCTTTCCTCACTACATTTCTCAGCCTCCTTACATGTGCGGCCACGTCCCAAATCGAGCACAAGAGTGTTGAGTAAAACTTAGACAATTACAGCACTTATATTCAACTACAGCTGGGCAAAACCATTAACGTAAAGCTTATTTTGTAATAAAGTATTGAAAGGTTTGGGGAAATGCTAGTAAATTTATCAAATGTTCTCTTGTACAAGGTTTTGGGAAACCCACTTCAGTACCTTCCTCTACAGGACTGAGAATAGCAATAAGCAAAGTAAAGATTTTGGGTTCACCATAGCGGTGAAAGGCTAAAGGGAAGACGAGACCTGTTTGTGTGTTTAATCCTGTATGAACCTTGTATGTCACATGTCATTTATATTTAATGCAGAGTAAAATGTGACTTTCCTCCAGCCTCGTGAAGCCGTCCTTCTGCAGTGCAGCTCGCTATTAAATATTTAGAGCCTTTACTTTTTGAAATGAACATATTGGACCTGTAATGCAGAACATTCATCAAACACACACACACACACTCACAGAAAATAGATTCCACTGCGTGGTATGGTCCTATTGTGTCCTGAAGGTTAGTCGATGAGCTGCAGAAGCGAAGCTTTTATAGCATTGTGCAGAAACGTAGATCTAAAACATTCCATCCATTCACACACTGCAGAGCAAACACAAAGACTGGATAGAATTCGGTAGAAAAACGCTTAAACACGTCTGGAAACCAATTCACGACACAGGGGGAAAAATAAAGTGCCGTTTCCAAACTCCAATGGCTCAGCGTCCTTCTCAAGGTTTCTTCAGTCTTTGCTATTCAAAGATTCAACGAGCTCTGCATCAGAGAGAAACGATGAGTTCAATGCACAAAAAAAAAAACCCATGGCAAGGTCGGCACACGTCCAAAAACCGAGGCCTTGAATTATGAAAGAGAAAAGCGTTTTCTGTTCAGCCTCTAATGCCTCCAGCGTCGTGCTTAATGAGAAGCTTGATCCAAGCTAACGAGGAATAAATGAAATTTTGTGAGATGAAAGTTTGCGTTACTGTAGCCGCTTTCTTCCCCACCTCCCTGTGTTAATTGCTTGTTCTGCGGTAATTACGTTCCATCTTAGAGAGATGCCATGTATGTTTGCCTTAATTAAAAGGCCCAGTGTTGTCTGAGCCAATTCCTAATCAATCGCCTGATCGATAGAGCATGTTGATTAATGCGCCGAGCTTGCTTTCTCTTGTCTTGTCTCTTTCTCTATCCACGCTGAGCTGTGAAACCCTCACATAAATCAGGAGAGGAATTAAAGAATAATCAGGAATTGTAATATTCAGAGGCTGAGGTTCTGCACTGGTGTGCAGTGCATTTTTACAAATGGAGATTTATTACATGGTTTTTCTGGTCGCCTTCGTTTTTTTTGGGTACCATGACAGAGCCTGGCTGTTCCTCCTTGGTCTAGAGCACACTGCTTCCATTATACTGATGGTTCTGAGCCTCATCCCCGTTCCCACTGGGTGATGGTCCATCCCAGATGCCTCCAAGCCCAGAGAAGTGGGTGGAGCTTCTGTCTGTGGTTCTAACATAAGGCTTCTTTTTATCACAGTAACGTTGTAAGTGGGGTTTGTGAATGTAACTGTGTATTGTAGATCTTGATAAAAGTTTTAATAAAGTACTACGGTACTCATGTGCTTCTATCAGTTATTGATGAATGAAGCTTCTTGATTTGGTTCAGTCTGAGGAATCCAAGTCACTGCTCGTCAGATTAGGCTCAAATTCCTCCTGATTCTGAATCATTTAATGATATTATGATCCTCTGGCCATCTCTGCTCCTCAAAGACTCAGCTTTTCCTGGATGCTGCTTTGGGATCAAATCAGGATAATAATCTCATTACTAAATTTCCCCCTACCAAATCTTTTTGGAATGTGTTCCAATGCTGAAATGCAGAAATGGATGTTTATTAACAAGTGAAATTAAGTTTAAGAGAAATAACACCATAAAAAATCATAGTGTCAGTTGTGGAATAAAAAAAAAGAAATGTCCATAATGTCCCAGCTTGTAAAGACTGTACAGTAAAAACATTTCTCTTGGTGTGATCTTTGCAAGATGCTCACTAAGCAGCAACTATATAGAATTTGCTCTGTTTGTGGACTCATTTTAGATTAATCACTAACCCCAATACTCAAGGAAATCTGAAACTCAGCCCTACAAAGGGACGCTGCCTTCCATCACCTTCCATCTTTCAGAGTTCCCTCAAGTCCACGGGCTTTGGTCTCTGGCAGTGCCTGATGTTTGGTATTTTATGTTTGATGTGGAATTAATGTTGAAATCCTTCTTCACAAATGTTCATCTCTCTGTTTTTACCCTCCCTCTGCTTTATTACCCCGCCCCACCGGATTGGAGGTACGAGCAGTTTGTCTGATCCAATGAGCCTCTCTTTGAGCTCCTGATTGAATATGGGCTCTCTTAAGCGAGCTGCTTTATTTCATCTTCGTTCCCTTTCCTCCTCCTCATTCCTCTCACTGCCTGTTTACTGCTGAGGCATCACATCTGAGAACGAGACGAGCTACTTCCTCTCAGACCAGAATGCAAATTTAACCTCGCCTTTCTCCTTCCTGTCTGACACTTGTGCCACCTTGCTCTGTATTTATTACCCCGAGAAATAAGAAGGCGAGCGTTTGAAGTCCATTCCTCTGGCCCTGTTTTCAGACAAGCAAATGGAACAAAGCAATTTAGCCCAAGATAATTCTTTCACGCTTCTGATCAACGTCTTTTAGGCTGTTTTGTTTTTTTAAAACATTTTTTGGATGCTCATTTTGTTATCTCAGGGTCAGCGTGACCATCTGTCCCTGTTTCTTTAAACAGTTTCTTCGAGCGTGGAATTTTTTTTGCTTCTAGAATCACGTTAAAAAAGCTTCACTTCAGCATATGTCTGGAAGTCCGCTCACTCGGCGCTACATTTGTGCCATCTGCTTGATGGACGGGTTCCAGTGAACTAAAGAGAGAGAGCAAACCATAAGCTCTGGTTTGTTTGTTTGTGAAGAATCTTGTATTTAAAGATTTCAGCACGCTCCAACAAATGTTATTATGGGGTCAATTTAGGGCTTGTAAATAGGTAAAAAACTAAATAATGCTGTGCTTTCAAACAGGTGATTGTAATCATGATTTGGTCCAAAAGTAGCATCCAGGAAAAGCTGAGTCTTTGAGGAGCAGAGATGGCCAGAGGATCTCCAGTTTATCAGCAAATGTGTGGGAAGTTTGAAAGGGATTTACATATTTCAGTCCGAAATGTATTACCAAGGGCCCTGACCCGACCCCGTACCTTTACAGAGCCTGACTTTTGGACTTATTCGTCATAACAGTCTGGATTTCTTCCAGAAATGTTCTGTTATACTGATGGTTCTGAGACCAGTTCCTGTTCCCACTGGGTGATGGTCCATCCCTGATGCTTCTGAGCCCAGAGAAGTGGGCGGAGCTTCTGGCCGTGATTCTAACATAATGCTTCTTTTAATCACAGTAACGTTGTAAGTGGGGTTTGTGAATGAAACTCTGTATTGTAGATCTTGATAAAGGTTTGATAAAGTAATCTGGTGCCCATGTGCTTCTATCAGCTATTAATGAATGAACCTTCTTGATTTGGTTCCGTCTGAGGGATCCGAGTCACGGTTCATCAGTTTAGGCTGAAATTCCTCCTGATTCTGAATTGTTTAATGATATTATGGTCTGTTGAGAGAGAAATATGTAAATCCCTTGCAATCCTTCTTTGAGGAGCATTGTTTTTGTATCATTTCAATCATTTTCTCACATTTGCTGATAAACTGGAGATCCTCTGCCCATCTCTGCTCCACAAAGTCTCAGCAGCTTTTGGACCAAATGAAATTTCTCATTATTAGCCCTAAATTGCCATATTCTAACATTTTTGTTGAATGTACTTCAGGTCTGAAATGCAGGAATGTAGTGGTATTAACAGATGGAACCTGAAATATCTCAATATCATTCTGACTGCGATTAAATAAAAGTCAAAGGAAGTACACTGCATTTATTTTTTTATTTGCATTTCCCATACCATCCCACTATTTTCTGATTGGGGTTGTTGTGTGGTTTGGGACACAGATGGCACTTTATAGAGTTTAAAGTATAGTTTGATTAAAATCTTAAAATAATGAAATAGTGACTCAGGAGTGTGGAATTAAGACAAAGATCAGCATGTTTTTATTTACAGGATTTATTTTGAACTTTCTCATTATTTAGTTGTACCAGGAGTCCATGATGCGCCTCATACTCATGAACCTCATGCCGCTCATGCCCATCATGTGCCTGTAGCTCCTGTAGTGCCCGGGACCGAAGTACCACATCCTGCCCTTGTAGTTTGGATACTCATACATGAGCCAGTGCCCGTCCATCACGTGGCACGACATGCAGCTCTGGGACCACTTGTAGCGGTCCATGAAGGAGTCGCAGTCGTCCGACAACTCCATCATCTGTCCCATGAAGTTCTCATTCTGGTAGACCCTCATCCTGTAAGGCCCACTGTACTGTGTGGGCACACACACACACACACACACACACACACACACACACATTAGAACTGATTTTAAATGTTATCACACACACTCAGGATGTTTTATAGTCTCTAATCATACCATGGGGATGGTGCGGCAGGACCTGATCCAGCCATTCATACCCCACTGGCTGATGTAATCGTTGTACTCGCCCTTCTTGAGGAAATACTGGTTACCCATGAAGTTTGCCCGATCGTAGACCATCCAACATCCAGATTCCACTTTGCAGGAGTGGCAGCGGTTCAGGTAATAGGACATGTTGGGACAGTCTCCGCTGCACTCCCAGGAACGTCCCGAGAAGTTCCTGTCCTCATAGAAGATGATCTGTGGATGGACAGGACAATAAACGTAAAGTACAAAGCACATAAACATTACAAACTTTCCATTCTTACCCTGCCCATGCTCATTTTGCGTTCTTCACTTCGTCCCCCAGTGCTGGCACGCGCTCCGCTGGGTTTAATCTCTCGCCTCATGTTTATATACCCTCCCCAAAATCCAAAAGAACTGCACCTCCTTTTGTTTAAAGCCCTGAGCCAGCAGCATGGTGCTGAGGCCCTGCCTGGGCTTTCATACATTCATACATTCTCCAGAGACTATAGAGCAAAGTTACACAATGCAGCCGTTTGTTACGTACGTGGTAAAAAGTGAACCTATACACGAGATCCGCTTATAGACATGAACCACGTTTGGATAAAATGTACAAGCTGCACACAAGTTCATTACTTAGGTAAAAGGACTACTAATCAGGTAAAAAAAAAAATAGTACTTAACGTAAACATTCAAAGTCTTTAAAAATACTTTTCAGCTCAATTTTTTGAACTTTTTTGAGGGTTAGATCTACAGATCCATGACACTAAGACTTTATAATTTTTTTTAAAGTTTTAATTTTAAAGTTTTTACGAAATCTGTATCAATCATTTGCAGAAATCATACAAACATCCTTATCTTCAGATAAAAATGGAATAAAAAGATTTCAAGCAAAATATACAAGACACTGGACTGTTTAATAATTTCTGCTAAATCTCTCATATGTATATATGATAATATTCAGTAATGCTGAATAAAGTAATCAGAATATTTAACCCAAATTAAAGTGACTCAAAACTGTAGCTTTACTGTTTTTTTGAGCAGCTCTTCCTTTAAACCTTTAAAAATATTAAGGTGCTGTCACAGTGCCAAAAAGTGTTGGTTGCGACCGACTTGCTGTGAAAAAAATTGGATATTCGCGATACGGGCGTTTCGTACTTCAGACGTTCATACATCCGCACATGTTCGCATAATCCGCAATAGCGAATCATTTCTGCTCCTCAAATTTTGAGCTTGCTCACGATTGTACTGCGGAAGACATTCCGTTCTGATGCCTCAATACGGCCGCCATT
>JAVSBU010360520.1:0-16481 GCA_033118015.1 Loricariichthys derbyi
TGATCTCACACACACACACACACACACACACACACACACACACACACACACACACACACACACACACTAACTATAGATATGTTTACATATCAGAGTTACATATGACCCCCTCCAGGGAAGAATAACACCGTGGTTTTTTAATTATTGATGGATTTATTTTGCACGCATTGCACGTCACATTCATTAATTACAGAACTAACACACAATAACGATCACACACACTCAGAACATACAGGAATATTCTTACAGGTTTAGGAGTACAAACCTAATCAAACCTTGCTGGCTGCACACAACCAAGAGGGAATGAGTCCACTTCAGGAAGGACTAATTTAAATAAATATAACAAATTAATTTAATAATTTAAATAAAAATTACATACAATGATGTACAATATATGACATAAGTAACATGAATGGCATTTAAAACACACACACCTGTAAAACATCACGTCAAGTGTGGGTTCAGTTACTATCTGGCAACCCGGCGTGGTGTCTGAGCACAGCTTGTGCGCACAGCTGAGTCTTTCCGCATCTGGCGCCCACATGGGCGATCGCGCTGCAAGCTGCTTAGTGGTGATCAGTGTGGGATTTGATTCAGCTGTGCGCGCTGTTTAAAAGGCGAGTCGTGCCAGCGATCCGATGCGGGTCATTATTTAGTCTACACGGTTATGTTGGCAACTCCGTTTGACGACCCGGCGATCGGTTCGATCTGCCGCGGCTCGCTTAGCCGTGTTGGGGCTTAACTGGTGAGGTTCCTCAGGAGACGTGGGCTTTTTGCACTCTTGTTTGGACACGCCCCACCGCTGGAGCCCCCTAGACCGCTCTATGTGGAGGATGGGGATTGCGCCTGTGGTTGCAGCTCCAGCCGTGCTCTTAGGTGCCTGAGAGAGGAGAGGGATGATGGTATCCACCTACTCTTAGCAGAGGGCAGCTGGTGTATGAGCTGGAGCTCAGAGGTAACGACAGGGATTAGACTGTATTGTAGGGACAGGTAGCTGTTTCTCTGCGCCGCCCAGACCTCCTCCTGCACCCCCGTGTGGTCGTCCAGATGGCGCTGGACCTAAAGGATCTACACGGGGCTTCTGCAGGCTTGGGAGGCATCCCTAGGGTCAGTGTCTGGGCTGGTCCCTGCACTGCACCCTGTCGAGCCTCGTCTGGGCTCCATCGTCCCCGTGGTTGGCCGGTACGCGGACCCCCGACCATAAAACTGATCACCACATCGAGGTGGTTGGTCGGCCTGGTCCACCGGCCGTAAAAAACCGGTTTCCACCACTCCTGGGTGTGCTCCTATCTGCTCCCACGTGTCCTGACCTCGTCGGCTTTGGTAGGTGATGGCGTTTGTTTTACTTTCGGGCTTTATTTGATACTTTGTCTTGGTTTGGTCTTGGTTGCCTTATTTCTGTTATAATAAAGCCTACCCTTATTACTGAAGCTGTGTGCATGTGGGTCCTTATCTCCATCACCACCTACACCCAAACGTGACAACACCAAACCTTTTTCTTAATATGACCAGCTGTTTATAGACACAAACATCTGTAGTTAAAAGACAGATTTTTATTATCATTTCTTATAAATTTTATGATCGCTGTTGTTAAAGAGAACGGATGTTTATCAAAGTTCACAATAAGTTTTGCTTAAACTTGTATGAGTCAAGTCGTGCGACTCAGTTAAGCCAAAACATGATTCATGATTCTGGTGTTTTTCTTTATTATTTACATCCACAGTACAGAATTATTAGTTTAACTAAATCACCATGGGTCCTAAGAATGTTAGTAACCCCCAACTGAAATTAAAACTCCGAAGCACAATAATCTCTCACATATTCTGTGCTTCCAGTCGGCAGAAAGTTAAGCAGCAGAGCCGTGAGTTATTTGATTTGCTTTTCACTTTTAATACATTATTCAATAAATGACATGAGATTTCTAACACTGTACTCGAAAATACACTTTGTGTTAATAATTTAGCTTTATGCAAGAGTTTTAAAATTAAGGTTAATTTATATTATACCTTATGGGAAACATTAGCTCGGTACTGATACCGATATTCTGGCATTGCTCTGTATAAACATATAAATTAAAATGTGTTTTAATATAAGTTAAAATCTGATAAGCAGACGGCAGAAGATTTTATCAGTAATTAAACAAGGCTTCACATACATTTTTATCGAAGGACTAATCACTGTGTTCTGTAAAGATATAAAATGGTTGATGGTTTGTGTGTGATTAATCCAGGCTTGGTGCCTTTGACGGTTATTACCCGCGCCCTAGCTGGCATTGATACCTCATTGTAGCATTGATTGCCCTGGAAAGGGGGTGAGTTAGGCACTCGAAGAATGATGCTCCTCATAAAAGCCTCCTCTCCTGAGCGAGCGACTTTAATACTTAATGCTCTGACCGCCTCGGGCACCCTATAAAAAATTCAGCACAATCTGAAATAGTGATGAACGCTGATGGAATGAAACCCGTTAATTTGACAGACGCCTCCTTCCTCCGTCTTTGTACAGAGGGATGTCCACTTCAGGACTGCGGGGACACGTCTCACGATAAGTTGTATTAAGAGGAGGAAAGAAGGAGTAGAGCGTCTGCAGAATAAGTGGTAGGACCTCGTTGTTTTCTTGGTTCACTAGCCTGTCTGATATAACACGTCTCACAGCCAGATGAACTGAGAAGTGAAGTGAAATGAAATCGTCTCATTCTAGGCCAAAGGTGGACGAGTTTTGTGCTTAAAACAAAGCCAGTAACTGCAGTCAGCGAAGCAGAAGCTGCTCCTGATATCAGTCATCTGCTGAAGATCAAGAGCAAACGATTAGACCGGAAGTTAAGACTGGTTTTCTCAGTTAGAATGAAGACACCTCAGACCACCTCAGATACGTCCACCAGCAGAACAGCTACCTGGTGTATGAGGCCATAGCAGTGAGTCTTACCTTTGGAAGATCTCTGACAGTTGCAGATCCTGTGGTTGTTGGAAATCCCTCACAGGGGCCTAGATGTAAAATGTCATTGTTGTCGTGTGCTGGTGTCCATGACCTTTCAGTCGGCTTGTTATTGAAACAAAGTCTGCTGGGAGCTGTGGCCTTTCATATGTTCCTTCCTCCCAGTAGGTCCTTCCTTACTCATAGCTTCAGATGGTTCATGTAGGTTTTCTATGGACTATGGATCAGCTTACACCTATTTAGATTATTTATTTATTTAGATTTGCTTTAAAAATCCCATTTCACCTTAATTTTTTATTTGTCGATTACCTGCATCATTTCAGCCGTCTCTCTGCGTAGTTGACAAGGCTTTACCACGCCCTGTGTCACTTCATCGTTGAGCCGTAGCTCGTGTCTGTTACTGATTGATTATCTGATGGTATCAGTCTTGTGTTTCAGACCCAGTAAATCCCCACAGTAGAACCGCTCTATTTAAAGGTCCTGAGGATTCTTGGTGATACCTAACAAGGGAATAAACACTAAATGTCAGTGGTGCTGCTCGCTGGATCCTGTGACCTTTTGGTTTGGTTGTTTGTTGAAGCAACATCCCAAGGGAAAATGTATCTGCTCCTCTGAGTGTTCTCCATCAGACTGATCCGAATTGTGCCCAGTACGTTCAGTTCTTTAGGAACAGACCCAGAGATCAGTACCTTTACCTTTGCCTGATATATTCAGTAGGTTCAGTCATAAGAGCGTCAGTGAGGGTAAAAATCCACGGCGTCTGTTTGAGTATTTGGTGCAGCATCATGGTGAGCTTTAGAGGAAACAAAAGTGTAGATTCTCCCCATTTATGGCCAAAGAGGCTTTTAGGATTTATCTGCTTTGTGCTGTTTGCCACTAAATCGTGTCTGAAGTGTCTGGTCTTCTACTCCATGACATAAACCTACTCTGAACTGATAAGATTAGCGTCCATCTTCACCTGCAGCAAAGCCTTTTAGTGATAACACATGTTTATCCCCTCCGAAAATATCAATGGATTTTTAACAGTGTTTTAGCCCAGTGTTATAGGAACTTTAAAGAGATCTAAAGTACACAAATTGCAAACCCAGCCTGGGATTCTAGACGTGGTCCCTATTCAGAACTTGGTCTTTAACCTCTGAACCACAGGAGCTGTTAGTAATTAGTTAGTAAAACACTCTTACTACGTTATGTTAAGCTGATTTATAAACATGCTTACTGAATTCTTCAGCCCTGTGTAGGATAAAATGCAATTTTAGCAACGGTATTATGACCATAGTGTGTGACCTCCCCTTACACTTAAACAATAACAGCATCTGGATCAACACAGAACCTTTTAATTAATAATCAAGAAATGGAAAAGAGGATTATGAAGGGACAAAAGTTATTGGGTCCAGTTATGGACATGTTAGTTATGGTCATTATACTATTGCTAAACAACAAATCTAATGGTGGCCTAAGACTTTTGGACAGTACTGAATATGAGCAGGTCCTTACCTTTCATTCACAGGGGCTCTGTGGACATCATGAAGGACTTTATGCTAAGGAAGATGTACATGAGAAACGCTGCAGTAAAGGCTTTTGATTTTAAGAAGTGAAATTCGGCTCGTCCCCCTTTACATGCTGTAAAGTCAAATTTTAAGACAACATGAAACAGTTGTTGGCTTTGTGAGTGCTTACAATAACCGTACGTAAAATCAATATGGAGTCATAGCTGTCCATCCATCTTTCTGTCTCACAGCACGAGGTTTGAAGTAAATACGTTCACTAGAGCTCACTTTGATTTCTATAGAATATAAAGGTCTAAACAGCAGAGGCTTAATGTTTCACTCTAGTCATTTTTCAGTCTAACTCTGGACCCTCGACAGTTAGCCGTCCATCACTACATCATCCAGTCACTTCCACACCTAGGGCTTTTCACAGAGGACAATCCGTCATACGGCATGTTTTTGGGAAGAGTGGAATGCGAACTTCACTCATTTTTGTTAGGTGTAAAAATGGCAGTAACAAGAGAATGAATAGCAAATGAACCCACAGCTCTCACCTTGTCTTTAGCACTGAGCAGTACCAACCCAACAGTACCAACCCAACAGTACCAACCCAGCAGTACCAACCCAACAGTACCAACCCAGCAGTACCAACCCAGCAGTACCAACCTAACAGTACCAACCCAACAGTACCAACCCAACAGTACCAACCCAACAGTACCAACCCAGCAGTACCAACCCAGCAGTACCAACCCAACAGTACCAACCCAACAGTACCAACCCAGCAGTACCAACCTAACAGTACCAACCCAATAGTACCAACCCAACAGTACTAATCCAGCAGTACTAACCCAGCAGAACCAACCCAACAGTACTAACCCAACAGTATGAGTACGGGTTCGAATCCTGCTGCTGTCACTGGTGGGCTTCGGAAGAAGGTCCCTAAATCTCACTTACACTAGATTTAAACCACATGGGGGGGGGGGGGGGGTACTGGACTATGGACCAGAACATTTGGGGTTCAAATCCCACCTCTGCTAAGCTAAGGCTCTGGGATTTAGTTTTATTTAATTTTATTCTTAGGCTTTTCACAAAAATGTGTATTAATATTAGTCATATTTTATTAGTCATAATTCATTAGTTTTAGTTTAGTACAAAAATAAAAACATTTTAGTCTAGTTTTACTTGATTAAATAGAAAATTGCCTAATTTTAGTCATATATAGTTTATCTATCTGTCTATTTTAGAGGTATTACTTATTAACAACTTTAATAATCAACAGTTTAAAAGCTGTTACACTAAATAATGTTAATATCCTAAATAATAAAAGCACTTTTACAGCCTGTAAGTTACAGAGTGCAGTGAGCATGTAGGAGGAGAAATGGGCTCCGTCCCAAACGCACGTACTTAAAGCCTGTAATTCCTCTTATTGATGTCACAAAAGAGCAGAGGTTAATGTGAGCTGTAGTTACAGTCTGTAGGGTGTAGGGAGTGATTTGGGACGTGGCCGTAGCTAATATCAGAAGGGATTTAGACACTTGGTTCTAGAGAATTTATGACTCCAAAGGTTCTGCAGTTATGGATCCACAAATGAATGCAAAGCAGCGCTAGCGTCCTGTTTCCCAAGTTCACCTTTGCTTTGGTAAAGGTAAAGCTCCTTAAAACGTCTTTGTGCTTTATCTTTTCTTGCAAGCGCCACCAGAAACAAGTGCCTTTGCAGCGAGTGCAGGGGATGTGGAATTGCTTCCTGGCAGTCGGAGCCCCGGAGGAAGTCATAGCACGGTGATTCCATAATGTACATTCAGCACGCCGCGCTTATGCGGCCGCGAGCGTTCAGGCACACGGGAAATGAGAAAGATGAAAGGCTGAAGGGAAGGCGATGGCTATCCAAGTGCTGCATTTGCACGGCGCACGAATCGTCAGCGCAAGAGGCGCACACACAAGGCTTAGCGTCTAAAAGTTGGGTGATCTTTTGCCTGAATGCATTTTCCAATCTCAAGCCGAAATACGGGAAAAATCTCTTCCAAATTAAGCACGCATTAAAGCGTGGTGACACAGTCACTATCACAACCTGAGCTTTTCTGCAAAATGTGACGAGCTTGTGGAAATGTTTCATCTACTGTGGGTTAGGAACGTTTTGTACAAGCTAATTCTGCTCGTTAGTGAGACACAAATGAGCCTCGTGCTCTCTGTCAGGCCTGATTCAGCTCCTGAGAGGGGATTAAGTACCGACAGTAATGATGGTCAGGATGGGGCCAAGAATGAACAAATGGGATCAACATTTATAGCATTTAGTGGAGGCTCTTATTCTGAAAGGTTTATCCAAGACAGCAGAAACATCTTGGTGGGGCTCAGACTGAACCCACAACCTTCTATGATACAGTCTGTGAAACCACACGTTAGGTGATTAGCTCACTGTATGGAATACTGTAGTGTAACGGTATTGATTAACGTAGTCAAGATGCTGCAGTGTTTCTCGTACATTCATTTAACACTAATATCGACCCCTCACTTATTGATTTTCTATTTTCTGTGCTATTTATGAAGGGTAAAATAAGAAACTGCCTTTCATGAGACAGTGCAATTCCTCTTGTATTTACAGGCATCACAGGTATTAAAGGAGAGAGCAGGGAACTGAGAACAGTGCAGAAACTGTGTAAAGTTTTTTTCTTTTCACACTGTGTCAGATTTTTACGGATGAAAAAACGTGAGGTTTTTAAAAAAGAACGTATGTTAACCTGAGCTGACAGACTGTGACGCTGTGTCATATTTAAAATCTAAAATATTTGTTCTAATTCGGATGTGTTACACTCAGGCTGACCAATCAGAGCTCTGCTCTCGGGCAGAACAGATCGTCCTGTTAATTTCAGAACGTAAGAGTTTCTATGATAAGCAAATATATAAATATGGAGGTTAAAGAAATAGATGACGACTCATAACTGAGAGACTCACAGTGACTTTATGGAGGCAGAAAACTAAAGCAGACATTGAGCTTTCAGAAAATTGTTTAGACAAAAAAGTTGGATTCAGTTTGATAGTCTCATTTTTATATGCAAAATAAAATCATACTTGGTGTGAATACGGCTTAAGACTGTCAGAAAAAAACTGAACTTAACTCCTAATGACTTTGTTTCATGGATGCAGTTTTATTTTCTCTGTTTCTCTGGTGGCTGCGTCACAAAGACGCAGTTCTTCTACAGTTCGGACCGTGTGCCCGTGATACCCCGGGCTCTGAGTGTAGGTGGCATTGGTGAAGCTATGGCTTTGTCGTAGGGTTTCAGTGGAGGACGGTCACATGGTCTGCATTCCCACAATCTCCACCTTTGATTAAGGTTCGACACGCAACCGTCTCGTCTCTGTTATTCTTTACGCTCTGCGTCATCAGGAAATAATATGAGGAGTCCCCCAGGTCCTGAACCTCATTCCTGTCTCAGGGCACGGCGAGCGCCAACTTAACTTGTCAACATTATTTTGATAAATAAACTCTTGAGAGTGGTGAGTGAATAAACACACACACACACACACACACACACACACACACACACACACACACACACACACACACACACACACAGTACCTACTCAGTTTTTCACTTGTCTCTTAGGTAAAAGATAAAAGGTTGTCCTGGCCTTCCAAAATCAGGGCCCACCTGTGTTGGGATGAGGGTTTTCCACAGGTGGGCTTCACACTGCCATGTACTTCAAATCACATTGTTTTTTTACACGTGAAGATTTTTTTTCCATCAAAAGCCCTCTTTCAGTGTCTCTGATGAGCAAAAATGAATAAATTACGTCCCCTCCTGGAGCAGCTGTTCTCATTTTCTGTCTTGGCAAAGCAGAAAGCTTTCATTATTGTTCAATTTGAGCCTCACCACTTTGCCTAGGAAGAAAGAAACAGTTTTGATTGCTTGCTGAATGGAAGATTATGTTGCAGCGTGGATCCGTGCCATGCTATTTTTGTCACTTTTGTCATTATTAGTTCATTTCAGACCCGACTGTGAGACGATGGACGTAATCAAAGACACATGCACGGTGCACCTAAATCAATTGGAAGTGGACCTGTTGTCTTAGCCATGGAGGCTTTTTATGCAGATTTTCGGACCACCTGCTTTTACTTTAAATATCTAATTTAGTCCCTGCTGCTCTCTGAAATACTCGGGTTTAAAAACATTTGTTTTCAATTTTCAGGTTTGTCCAACATGATTTTTGTCCATCCTCAGTGTTCACTCTAATAAAATAACTGTTAAATAAAACTAATAAACAAACATAAATATGATTTGGGTTCAGATTTTTGGAATATTTCATCATGTCTCCTGCAGTTTTCCAAATGTCTGATTTCATATCAACGTCTTTAAATATTAAAGTTCACGTCACAAACTAAAGGCTCGGCAGTTCTAAGCAGAGATAACGGCAGCTTCACATGCCATGACATTAAGGTTTTACTGGTTTACGTAGACCCAACATTCCTCCTTCAACCTGGTATTGGTGGATTTTTCATCTTCCAAAAGCAGGAGACAAAAAAACTCTTATGGTTTCAACGAAGCTGCTCTGCAACCACAGAGGAAATGCCATCTTCAGATCAGATTATCTTCTTTAATCTCTCCATATCTTAATGGCATTCTGCTGGTGAGAGGAGACATCGGTGCCTTCCTTTGACAAAGCTTTCCCTTTTTTTAAGAAGGAGCTTTCAGAGCCCAATATAGTCTCTGCTCCTTCTAGGCAGCTTTAATTATGGTGTAATAAAAAAGGCATAAAGCTCGACATAAATGCTAAGCCCATATAAGGGCATCGTGCTGAGGCAAGGGAATAAGAACTTTATATCTACAATGTGTCATAAAATGGACAGAATATTGATTAGCACCGATAATTGCCTCTCAAGTGTAATAAATGCACAACACGTATTACAATGTTCTCCAACACTTTATTGATTTACTGATCTGATGAATTTCTCAGCACAAAAGTCCCTATTCAGGCTTTTTATACCTCGACTGGACAGTTAGCTCTAAAGTTCATAAAAAAGAGCTTAAAATTGCTTCTATTAGTTGGTTTGGGAATGTTTTTAAGCAAAGATTTAAGAAGGTAATGTACCATAATAAAGAACTCAAGAACTGTGGTGCAGTGACAAGGTCAGCAGCCTTTCCATGAAACTTCAGACATGGTAAAATTATTAGAGCATCCTCAGTGCTAACACACAGCTCTGATTGAAGCTCATTAGATCCACCACTGTGCTTAACAGTTGGAAACACGTTGTTTTCTTGAACGTTTTGTACCTGTAATTAATCGTACCTATACGTTTGTTCTCTGCTGAAGTTCAGGAGTGCCCAAACTTTTGTAAACACAGCACTTACTTCTTTCTCTGCCTCTTCTAAACATAAACCAACGTGGCTTTGCTAACAGTAAGCGTTTTGGACCCAAGGGTTAGATAAAAATAGCAGCTTCCTTCTGCTATCTACCATCCCCTTTTTAATGAGAGGCAGAGATTAGCATCTGTAGATCCCTAAGTAGAAAGGAATGGAGCTTTAGCCTGAAATGCTGACCTGAGTGAGAAGTCCAGAATAAAGCAGAACATGGCCCAGATAGCACTGAATGCAAATCTCTTATTGTTTAAACAGAGGATTAATAAACATTTAGATAAGTCGTAATATGTTGAGAATAAAGCTGAAATGCTGAAACTCTCTCTGTCCTTATGGGCATTTTACACTTCCATCCATTTAACATAAGGACCAAAACCATCAGTCATTTATTAATAAAGGATTTTAATCAACTTTATTAAATCATCTACATCCCTCATATTCTATAGTTAATCTCCAGTGGTAAAGTTTCAGCATTTCAACTTTATTTTTAAATTATTAAAATTTTATTCTCAAAATATTTACTCTTTTTCTTCTCAAAATACTATGACTCCATTATGATCTCCTCTTGAAATATTAAAATTTTATGACTTCATTTCTGAAATATTAACATTTTATTCTCAAATCATTATGAATTTATTCTCTGACTCTTTTCTCAAAATATTACAATTTTATGAGTTTTATTCTCAAAATATCACAACTTTACTCCCAAAATATTAATTTATTATGGGAACAATATGATTATAATGTTGAATTAATATGATTTTATCGTTTATTCTCAAATCGTTACAGTTTAATTCTTGAAGTCTTACATTGTTATTTTTAAAATGTTATGACTTTATTCCACCTTGGTATCGTTTGGGTGTCTGCAGACAGATATTACCTCCTAATTAATTTCCGTGCCTTTGCCCGTAGATGCACACGTGTACCAGTTTGGCTCAGGGTGCAGTGATTGATCCAGGCAAACAGGTTATTGATCCAACAACCCATCCAACCTGAGCACTCCCAGTTTATACCTCGATCTGGCAAATAAAATCAAAGTCTATGTTTGACTAATTATGGCGTTTGGCTCAGTGTTTTCTGAACTCAAACATCAGAACATTGCAGTCAAAGTTCAGCTCAAAGGTCAGCGCCTCTCTGAGCCACCCTTAACCGGATTTATTGGGACACTAGCCTCGACCCGTCCCCCTCGGATCAGCTGTGGAAGGATGATGCTGGGTTTGGTTGCAATCTGGAGGTATGTGGTCTGAGGGGATATTTTGTTTTTGGTGGCCATCTTGTAGTGTTTAGCTTCCAGGACTATGTCACTTTTGTTAGAGTGGTACAAGGAAAGAGTTTCACAGTGGTGTTTTAGTGCCATGGAAAGGCATTTAACCTCCACAGCTTCATTCTTCTTCTGAAACCTTGGTATAGACTGATCTTGGTTTCGTATTGATGCATTCACCCTGCAAAGAAACAGCATTTTTTGTGCCACCTTAGTGTGTCTGCTGCTTAGAGACGCCATCTTATGGTATCTACCTTCAGGGAAACACTACTCCTGATACCAGCCAATGGGGAACCATATTTCAGTGCCAGCTTAGGACACCTCTTTACCAGTACGTTGTTCTTAGTCACGCAACCCTGTTAGAAAATCCATTCTTGGTCCTGATTAATTGTATCTACTCCTCAGCTATAACGCCTTGGTGCTGTAGTTTTGGTATCTTCGCCTAACTAATGGCCCTCAGGGATTACATCGATCTTGGTGACATCTTATCCCTTCATTCTTTCAGAAATACTTGGTGGAATAAATGGTGAAAAAAAATCTTAGGGATGGTGGCTTCTGCAGGGATAATCAATACTGGGATCTTTGTAGAGCATCTACCAAATCTCTGAGTGTGTTTACATGCCATTAATAATCCAATAACTGCAGAAAATCAGATTTTGTCAGTAACGAGTCTAAATGCACTGGAGTAACTATGGAATGGGAAACCTCCGGGTCATACACGAGTCATAAGGATGTGACAAAGTTCAGATTTTAGTAATCACATAATCATAAAGTATGTTCCTCTAGTATATAATCACCCTCAAGTGCTTAATATGTGTTTGTGGGAGCAGCATATAACTCCAGGGTTGCCAGATCCACCCAGAGGAAAATGTAACTAGGTCAGTCTAAAAAAGCCACAAAGAAATAAAGTCTCTTATGATTAGAGGACCTGGCAACCACGCTTGATTCTGACAGCTGTGCACACGCAGAACGAAATCAGAGTAAGGGGAAACACGCACTGGGAAATCTGGTACTGAGATAAAGTCCGGCTCATTAAAGTCAGATTTCCTAATCTGATTACTAGAGCTGTTGCTTATGTGACCTCTGACCTCTCAGTGTTTTTGGTGGTAATGAATGGCATTTATCCCTTAGGGACCAATCTTAGTACCATCATGGGACGTCCATCTATGAATCATCATGCAGTCTGATCTTCATTGACAGTTTTAAAGAAGTTCCAAAACTACACCGTGCATTAATAAGATCTGATTAATGCTTTGGAGTCCTGGTTCAATGAAGTGGAGGTAAAAATAAGCCATGCAAAGCAAAAAAAGGCAGCTTTAGTAGCTAGAGCCGAGTTTGACAGCAGCATCCATGCTGGAATTCATCAGCATCTGATCAGGGATTGAGAGGACAAGCCGAGGGAAGCATCTGTTCCTCTATGTGTGTTAGCAGTGGGGGGTGCGATTGCTGTCAGGATGGAGGTTAGGGATCACAAGGCTGAGAGAAAAGGGCCCCCCCAAGCTGCTTTACGTTTCAGTGGAGGGAATCTGCCTGTCACGTTTCCTCATATCATGCTGATTGTTGCGATGTGGAGATGTTGGAGCTTTTCCCTGCTTTTATCTCCCGTCTCTGGTCTCTGTCCCACCGTGCTGAAGGACAGTCGTTACAGGAGAAAACGTTCTTAAAGTGCACAAACATTTTCTCACAATAACATTTGCTGTTTTTCCTGTTTTTTTGCACTAATGCTGAGCAGGGCACCGTGAGCTGCACCATGCTGGGAGGGCCAGGCCTTGTCCTCTTCTAAGTGACTTTTTTTATCTGACCATCTCTCCTGTGGTTTGAGATACAGCCTTCAGCACTGCGGCACTTTCCTAACTCTGCCTTTAATCTCTTCATTAAGCAGGCCCTCTGCTCGGCACTGCACTCTATTGCGCTGCCTGCAGGTCTGTACGCGATGGATGATGGGCTTTTAAGCTGCTGTCAGGTTTCGGATTGATTACTGAGATTTTAGCCATAATTTATTTAGCAGAGGCAAGCTGGTAAGCTCATAAAATCTTCCTTCAGGAAACATTACCTGTGTGTTCTGCTTTTGTCAGGTATTTGTTTACAGGATTTCTTTGCGTAGGCTGACAGCATCACGATCTTAAATTAATGCAAACCAATTCAGAGTCAGGTCAGCTTTCCTCTGTGATGTGGTAATGATTAAACAGGTTTGCATGTTCTCCCCCATGCCATTGTCTGTGTCCTCCATGTATGGATTCGTACCACCTCCTAAAAATGTCCCTAGCTGTAGTTATCCCTCTCTGGCTCAGTGCCAGCTAACTTCGCTAGCTAACGAGAGCTACGTTAGCTAACGAGAGTTTTTACAGCTACAATTCACTCTAAAATTAAACTCACTGCTGTCACTCTGTCATTTTAAACTTTTAATCTCTGACCTTTAGGGGGATGGAACTCTATTAGTTTTTACTTTTCCAATCCTTTTCCTTTTTGTCCACATTATTTTACATTTTCTTATTTCTTATTTAATTTTAATATATTTTATCCCAATTTACTGATTTATTTCTTCATTTTTAAAAAGGTGACGAGGTGATAGTTGTTTCATTTTGATTCTATTATATTTAATTTGATTTAATATTATTTTATTGCAATTCATTTTTATTGTACTTTTATTTCATTTTATAAGCCTCATATTTGATTGCTTAAATTCTAGTTAATCTGTTCATCTCTTTTTTGTTCGTTTTACTCATTTTTGTCCGATGAGTGTATATATATATATATATATAAAATTTATTCTGAATGTAAATAAAGTTTGATTAATTGATGGAATATGGTTCCCTGTGTCTGACTGGTTTCCAGTCTCAGCTTTGCCCCCGTCGTTCTCAGGATAGTCTCCAGACCGTCTGTAGCTCTCATCAGATCCTCCATGAAGCTATCACAGGTAGAATAACACGGCTCATAACGTTACTCACTAAACTGGCACCTAAATGCATCACGGCTGACAGTCTGAATATCGAATATAACCTCGTCAATTCTCAATTCCTAATTTATTATTCTGCCTCACCACTGCTCTTTATTTGTCAGAATGACGTGACTTTTTCTTATCTCACAAACCTGTAGATGATGTCGTTATGCTTGGGCTTTGTCAGTAGAAAACACTGAAATATGACTTGTCAGATATGAACGTGTCTCTGAGTCCACAGAGTCTTTCTTTAAGACAGCAAGACAAAGACTTTCCTTTATAGACGCTGTCAGTAAGATCGCTCTCGTATTTACAGCATTAACCAAAAAGCTCAGCCACTGAAGGAACTCGTTCAGTCGGGATTTAACTGCTGTCCCGTGGATTTCTGGAATTTTCCAGCACCTTCTGCTGAGCAGGTGCTTCTGGTGTCTCTGAGGATCAGTAATCTGGGTTTGATCCTCCTGTTGTCCATGTGTAGGTTGGCATTTCTTCAAAAGGTGATTATACGATTCCTGCTGGTACCAGAGCTCAGTCCTACCTCCCAACGTCATGGCAGAAGGTTAAACTCTACATCACCTTTAGGTATAAAGGTAAAAAGGTGAATTAAACAAATAAATGTCTGTAGTGGATTGAAATTATTATCTAATGAATTCCCTGAGCAAGTTCCTCTAAAATGACCCTCTTTGTGACTTGGGTACTTGAGTCTTTACTGGCACCAGGCAGATAAGCCACTGTGTGACCAGGCAGATGAAGCCAGCGAGGTTCGGGGGGATTCGGGCTCTCTGAGGCTAAAGCAGAGGTCCTGCAGCGTTGCTTGTGTTTTGCGAGGTTTAGGCTGTGTGGTTCTCAGATATCTGCAGCTCATCACAATAGAGCCTTTTCACCATCGACCCTGTGGGAGCACTTCCACTCAGCCAATGTGAGCCTGCTGGGCTCTGGGCATATCTCACAATAATGTCGCACAATATTTGGCCTGCATCGCCGCACGTCCCCGGTGTGGGTTTAGAATGAAATGGTGTGCGTTTGATTGCCATTGGGGCTGCTTGGCTGATGATAAGTGCAGCACAGCCAAACCTCAGAAGGGATCTTCCTTTGTACGTGATCTGTGATTTCTGTCATAACGTTCTGGACGTTTGCTCGCCGTAGGGTGGCGACATTGCCATCTATCTCCTATAATTATGTGTGATGATCTGTACCCGTCAGACAGAACAGAGATCCGAGTGGAAATTGGGACCTGGTGCCATGTTGTTTCCAGGCTCATGAGATGGACAAGAGTTTGTAAAACTGCTGCTGCATCTAATCAGCCAGTCCTGTCTCCCTGGCACCATCTCAGAGATCATGGGGACACTCTGCCCATTCTAGAACATTCTTGCCCACTTCATTAGCCCAGTGGCCCCCCTTTCAGACAACAAAAATACTATTGGTCAGAGCCCCTCCTTACCAATTCAGGATTAATTAGGCGTGTAAGGGAGAATATTTAAAGCACAGATCTCCTCCTCCCTCATGTCTGTCCATGGACAATGAAAGCTCAAAGCAAACGGCTGTGACCATGTGAAGAGCCACTTAGCAAATCAACAGTTCCCATTGCTTAAGTTCCAATAGCAGCGATTCCAGCTTTAGTACCAAAGCAACCAATTCCAGTTTCAGTAATAAATATTCCAGTTAATAATTCCAGTCCAAGATCAAATGATAACTGTTCCAAAACCAGTAGAGTTCCAGTAGCAAAGGTTCCAGTTCTAATACCAGAACAACCATTTCAGATTTTGTATTTAAGTTCCCATGGTACTTCTTCTAATACCAAAGGTTCCAGTTCCAGCTCATGTACCAGTGGTACCTGTTGCAGTGTCTTTGGTTCCAATCCCAGTTTCAACCCAACATTATATCAGTATACCCAATATTTCTAAACGAGTACCAAAGGTTCCTACTGTAGTACTAAATATTCCATCTTTAGAAACAATGCTGTAGTTTCAGTAATAAATATTCCAGTTATAGTACCAAATATTCCTGTCAATAATTCTAGTCCAATATCAAATGTAAGTGTTCTAATAGGGTTGAGTCTGAATGACGTATTTTTCTAAAAATAGCATGCTCAAATACGCATGCGCGAGTATGTCGGACAAGCGCTGTATTGTAACGCTGGCGTTAGGGCTTTTTTTGCTTCTTAACTCATCATCAAAACCTCTTAGAAATGGTCACAACAAAGCATTGCAGTTATACATTGTGCCATAGCGATTCAAGATACTCTGACAAGGACTACACGAAGAGATTAACATTTACTAGAGGGCTCGAGCACATGGGGAATATCAGACTTCATACACAAAAAAGTAAAGAAGAACACGTATATATGCACTGATGAACGCCCCGACCCGATACCAGCTACATATACTCCAGAACAGGTTGTTTTTTTTTTTTTACTGTTAATAGTCAGTAACATCACTATATAAACCCAAAAGTGCGCTAATGGCAGCGTGCTACTATACACTAAATACAGCAGGGCTTCTATAGAGTCTTAA
>JAVSBU010360613.1:0-16480 GCA_033118015.1 Loricariichthys derbyi
GGACTCTCTTCTTAACCTCTTTACCACACTCCCCATTTTCCTGGACAGTCGACCCCAAGTACTTGAAGTTCTGCACCATTGTGACCTCTTCTTCTTGTAGTCTCACTGTTCCACCTGTCTCCCTCTCATTCACACTGACTTTCATTCCTCTTCAAACAAGTGCATATCTCCACCTCTCCAAATTATCTTCCACCTGTTCCCTGTTCTCACCACATATCAAAAAATCATCTGCAAACATCATATTCCATGGAGATTCCTGCCTGACCTCATCTGTCGATCCATCACCAAGTTTAAGGAGCCCAAAGTGTGCCCAAAAAAAATAAATAAATAAATCACACCAGCGAGGTTGGATGGATCTGTGATGGTTCATGTTGTTTACGCCAAATTCTGACCCGACAATCCAAATATCACAGCGAAAATCAAGACTCGTCAGATCAGGCAACTGTTTTCCGATCTCTTACTGTCCAATTTTGGTGAGTCCACATGATTTTAGCCTCAGTTGTCTGTCTGGGCTTCTGTTGCTGTAGCCCATCTGATTCAAGGTTTGATGTGTTGTTCATTCAGAGATGCTCTTCTGTGTCCCTCTGTTGTAATAAGACCTTATTAGAGTTACTGTTACCTTTCTATCAACCCAACCAGTCTAGCCCAGAGATTTTCACCCAGAGAGCTGCCCTCATTCTCCATAAAATCTACAGATGGCGCTGTGTGTGGAAATCCTGGTAAATTTCTGAAATACCCAACAACCGTCCTCCATTCAAAGTCACTTAAATCAACTTTGTTCCTCGTTCTGATGTTCGGTTAGAACTTTAACAGCCCGTCTAGATCACGTCCACATAATGATTGTTGCCACGTGATTGGCTGTATTAACGAGCAGTTAACAGAGCAGATGAACATAATAGTTACCAACAAGTGAGAATCTATACAGAAACTACAAAGACTAATTAAAAAAAACAAAAACAAGAAACAAACATACATGGTCCAGTGGTCCTGCACCTGAATTAAATCATGTGTTGGAACTTTTCCTCTTTTTTCACAAAACCTGGCCACGACCCCGGCCTCACGGTGCCCCTATGCCATGTGCAGGACTTGAACAAGGTCTCTCCACCGGTGCTGTGCAGGGTGTACCACCGGGCCTGTCCGGAGGCACCGCTCAGAGACTCAATTAGGAAACCAACTACTCTAGTTGAAGCAGGGGTGTTCAAACATCTGTATTAGCCTGTGTGCTCTCAGAACTTTATTCTGGTGTTTTACAAGGACAAAGACCACGTTTTCATCAGTCAGATATTGTGGGGAGAAGCAGCACTAGAAGAGACACTTCACCATTCTGCTCTCCTGCCCAATATATAAGGATGTGCAGCTAACCATGTAGACTTTGAACCATTCTGCTGCATTTAGTGTTTGTTAAGGATGAAGCTGAAGAGGCGTTGAGGCTGGCACCTTATTTTTCAGCCATTGTTATTAGACCTTGGCATTCCACTTCTAGGCATCTCAAGGATGGAGACGAGCGTCACAAAACATACGACCTTGCAGGCCGTGAAGGCCGCCTACTCCTCCGGGCTGCAGTATCATTTTATATCAGCCAGAAAGAGACCAAAACAAAGCTCTGTCTCTACAAAGTGGCGAGGACAAAAGATTAAAACGTTATCTCCAGCTCTGACGCACAACAGAAGCAACGCGGCGCCTCTGACGTGGCTCGTGGCGCTCGGTCCCCGTTGCGCTTTTGGCCTTGCGTACTTTAATCAGCGTGTTCCTGAGCCCTTTCCTGGAACAGAGCTGCACCTGCTGGAGTTTCGGGATCGAGCGCCCCATTGAGAGCTTTCAGAGGCGAGCGAGTCAGTGTGGGAGAAATTAAAACCTCGACCTGGACCTCCAGCACCAAAGAGCCGATCAGCGGCACAATAACACGGAGCTACAGGGTGGGGGGTCCAAAACACTTGTGTCCCTCCATTGATTAGTGCCGCTGCTGCTCACGGTGATGGAGTCGAGGTATAAACAACATTTACACGCCAACACACCACGGGAGTTTGGACAATTAACCAGCCTCATCCATCACTCAGAGTACCAGAACTTCTCTACGCTGATCACTTCTGGTTCCAGAACTACATCTTGCCCTCAGTTCCAGCAATTAACTTTCTTTTACAGTGGAAATGATCCCACTATTAAAGGTGGAAGAACTAATGCAGTTCCTACATAGCTGTTTTATTACCAAAGGTCCCAACACCAAATCAGACCGTTTTGGAAAAAATATGGCTGAGTTATGCCAATGGTGAGTGTATTGTGGGCCATGTGTGACATGGTTGCTACCAGTCACAAATTTCTTCATAGCATCCAGACTTGGGGCCGCCTGTGACTTCTGGTTCCAGAACCATGGGTGCCAGTTCCAAGGAAGAAGCTCACAGATCTCTTACTAAAGACAACGGTTCCTGTTTCAGAGGTACCTGCTTTAGGACCAAAGACTCCACTTACAATATCATGGCTGCCATTTCCTCTAGCAAACATCCTATTACCTACCATAGGTTCCTGTTCTAGTACCATGTTGTCCAGTACTAGTACCCAATGTACCTGCTTCAGTGATGAACGTTTTAAGTTCTAATAGTAAAACACACCCAATACCAAAATCCTAGTCCCACCATCATAGGTACCAGTTAAAGGAACACATTGTCTAGTTCCAGTGCCAATTTCCTTCAACAAGCTTTTTGGTTCCACCACCATGGGTACCAGATCCGGTTTAATACCAGGTGTATACGTTTCAGTAGCAGCGGTGCTAGTTCTAGTACAAATGTGCCACCTTCACTGCCAAGAATTTCAGTTCTAGTAGCAAAGACACCAATCTCTGAACTAAAAGTAGTAGTTCTTGTAACCAAGCTTCTGGTTTCAGTACCATAAGTGCCAGTTCTGGGGACAAAGCTTCCACTTGTAGAAATACAAAAGGTGCCAGGTCCATTTCAAGTTCTAGTAGCAATGGTACCAATTTCTGAGTCAAAGCTTCTAAATCTATTACCAAAGATAACAGTACCAGTATCACAGTTTCTAAGGTACCTGTCTTCAGTACCATGTAGTCCAGTGATAGTACCAAATGTAGCTGATTCAGTGATTAAAGCTCTCAGAGAAGTAAAAGGTACCAGATTAAATCAATACCAGTGCTAAAAAGGCCACAATCTACTAGGTACCAGTTCCAGGATCCTCAAAACCTTCTGGTTCCAGTATCATAGACAAGTTTTTGTAGCAAATGTCTAGTTCTAGTACAAAAGTAAAACCTCACAGTTCCAGTATCTATCTTAGGACTGATTACTACAGACACAGTTTCAGGTACCAGTTTCAGTGCCAAGAATTAACATATAATCCAAAGTGGCTGTTTACCAAACCTAAATATACGTCATTATTCCCCATTTCAGCTTACCAATTTATAGGACTGGTACCAAAATGTACTGGTTCAGTTAGTACTTAATTCTGCACATGACCAACCACCATCATGTGAAGGTGAACACACACAAGCATCTTCTTCCAGCAAATCTGAAGGTGCTCTCCTATCAGAAGGAACCTAAACACTTTAACTCCACTGTGATTGGTCAGTTTGACTCTGATTGACAGGACCAAGAGGATCCCTGCTGTGTGTACGTCTCATTTACTGGAGGATCAGGACTGGTTCCCGCTGCGGCTCGACCGCCCTCCAGCTCAGGCAAGTTCTAACAAGCCTGCTGGACCTTCAAGCTGTGAATGGACCTTCAGAAGATCAAAGTCGCTTCGGTAATTCAGGTCTTTCAAGTTTGTTTTGGATTGAGATTATATAAAATCAAAAGAAGGGACTTATTTAATATGCAATGTTTTAGATTAAAAGGATTAAAATATAAAATCTACGGGTGTTCGAGTTGGTAAAATATGTTCACCCTCGCTGGGGAAGTTACTCAAAAAAACTAAATCCATTATGAATTACTTTACTTCTAATATTACCCATATTAATTTGTACCAACCGTTCAAGGCTTTATTTATGAATAAAACATTGTTGTTCACATTGATTTCTGTAGACTTTTTCCAGAGGCAGCTGCACAAATCTGGCCAGCAGATGGCGCCAAGACACACGGCTCGGTAAGCTGAATAATTTTTTTAATTGATTTGGAGTTTCCAGACACTGAGGGGTCAACAGCAGCCCGTCTTAGTGATTTAATGATTTTATGGAGGCACTCACTGGCCGACGGTCCTCCTCCATAGGTAGGGAAAAGGGCATGACTAAATTGGGGTAACAAGTTTGGAAAAGAGCCATACATTTATTTTCTATATCTTCTTAATCGAATTCAGTTACACAGAGAACCGGAGCTTAACAGGCACTACAGGGTATAAGGTGCCATTGTGCCACCCCAAGCAAAAAATGAAAAACCAAAACAAAACATATGCTTCGAACCATAAAGCTGTACTTCATCTAACCTGGACTCTCAATGATTAACCAACATATTAATTTTAATAATTTTAATAAAAAGTTTTTATTAACATGACTTGAATAATTTGAGACTATTTTGATCTGTTACAGAAACCCAGGTGATACCAAAGGAGGTGGGACATTTATTTTGCAGCTACAGCTCTAAAAAAGTTAAGATCTGCTAAAAATGTTCTTAAAAATCACCATATCTACACCTGCAACACCAATAAATAAACCAAACATTATGTATTATATAGTGTATTTACTTTGGGCTAGAATCACCATCTAGTGGGCATTGAGTGCAAATACAGCCTAAATACTAGTGGACATGCTTTTTGGCAGGAGGTATTAAAGAGTCTTCAGTCTGAAATTCGAAGCTGTTGATTTATTTTCTTTTCTTATTGTTGTTGTAAAAAACTAATATACAAAGCAATAGAAAGGCAGCTTTAATGCATGAGCGTCTGTGTTCTTATAATCATAATCGGATTCTAATGTGTCAGGATATTTAGTGTTTATTTGTATAACCTACATGAAAATGTAATTTTAAGCTATAATATTCATTCTTATCTGTCATATTATTTTCTTATCTGCTTAATCAGGGTCAAAGTTGCAGGAAAGTCAGTGAAGAACTGGCATCACATGCTTTATTATATTTTAATAAATGTTTAAATCCTGTGTAAATGTTTCACAATTTTCGACTTCATTCTCAACCTATTCATGACTTTTTTCTTAAAATACTACGACTTTATTCTTAACCGGTTATGAATTTGTTCTCAAACTATTAAAACAAAATATTAAAACCTTTTTTACTGACCCTAAAATAAAGTCACTGAGTGCAGATTTTATTTAGACCTGTAGAGAAACGACTGAAGAAAGGTTTATTCTAACCTACTAATCAATTACACAACTTATTATGACTTTAACATCTATTACATTATAAACCTATTATGACTTTACTCTTAAAATATTATATGTACAAAATGAAAAAACAAACAAAAAAAACCAAACATTTTTTTCAGTGACCCTAAAATACCCTCACTGAGTACAGATTTTATTTAGCCCTGTATTGAAACAATTTGGAACACTGGTTTAATATTTTCAGAACCTGGACTGTTCTAACACTTACTGGGTTCTAAACTGCATGTTAAATAATAAAAACTCCACCCGTTGATCAAACCCGACTCCCACTTGGGATGAAATAAGACTGATGATGAAGGTTAATGAACATGGACAGGTGTTTGTTTGTTTATTTATTTAGGGTCAAATTAGCATCGCTGGCTATTTATAATAAGAGCGGAGTTACAGCAATATCTGTCAGATACATTTATAATGGGTCAATTTAGAGTCACCAATTAACCTAATGCATGTCTTCAGAACCAGGAGTACCAGGAGTAAACCCAGGTGGACATGAGGAGGACATACAAACATTAGTGTTTAAATTGAGACTCGTTCATCACCGTGTGAGGTTAAGGCTCATTATGACTTCATAGTCAAGCAGTTCCAGTCCAGTACCACCCCCACCGCCCCTAAACCTGAGGTCAGAGGTAACATCATCATCATCATCTGAGTCGAGGGAAGAGGCGGATGAAGAGGATCATGCTGATGAACGTGAAGGACACTAAGATGAGCATCAGCCACAGGAGCCAGTTGACGGATTTCTTGGCGTGCTGCTCCAGCCGCTCCGACTCCGTCTTCAACTTCTCAAAGTTCATATCTGCCTGGCGCATGGACTGGTTCAGAGTCTGCAACAGAACGGAGAGCATCTACATTTAAACAGGTCCTAATAAGTTTTGGTTCCCACCATTTTCATTTAAATTTTTGACAACGCTTTGTGCAGCTTAGTCGTTAAAAGCATGACTTAAACGGAGTTACCTAATTAAGTTTATAGGAACAGTTTAAACAGAAGCTAAATAAATATAAACAGAGAGAACACATTTCATTTTAAAAATATAATACTTAAAATATAATATGTCAGCTAATAAAGAAAAGATAAATTATGACAAATCTGTAAATGAATAAAATATGGAATTAACATACCGCCTATTGGAATCACACATCTGCCACCTTGTGGTCAAACGTAAGAACTGCAGTTAAAGGTGTACAGCGCTTCCTCTTTCCATCAACACCTGATAAACTTCCTCTAGCCCTTCATCAGGCTCGTCCTGTCCTTACAGGACCATAGTGGACTATTCTTAACCTAGCATCTAAACCTACAGTGATGAGTGAAAGTTTGTGAACCCTTTACTGTTTTACATACAGTACCAACCAAAAGTTTGGACGCACTTCTAATTCAGTGTTTTTAAATCTGATGGTCCTGATGATGGAGGCATGAACCTTAACGATCACCAAAGCGAGAGACCTTTACTTTCTTAGAAGTTAATGATGGAGATACTTAATGGACTGGAGTCCAAACTCTTTAGAGATGAACAACCACACCTCTTTTTGTACCGTGACACTTCCATAAATGCGCTAGGAGTTCACATACTTTCCCTCCGTACGTAAGTGTGATCAGGCAGTGACCTGGTTGTCCTGTTTGATGATGTTCTGAGCTGCCAGCGTGTTGTTCTTGAGGTTGCGAGCGAGGTTCAGCATGTCCTCTGCAAGCTTCTCCTGCAGGCCGTGATGATGCTGCAGCACCGCGTCCAGCTCCGCCGCGCTCTCGCTCCTGTCCGTCTGCGAGTGGCTGCTGAGGGGGCAGAGGACACGAGGGGTGTAGAGGGTGTAGAGGAGTGTGTACGGGTATGAGAGTCTGGTGCACCTTACCTTCTGCGTCTCAGGTCGGTCTCGGACACGCCTGATAAAGGAAACACAGCGGACGATCAATTCTTACAAAACGATCAATAAATATCTGATTTATTGACTGTTCATGATGAAAGTCCAGAAACGTACCTGCACCCGAAGAAGCCTGTTAGAAAAATAAATGAGCAGTGAGCTTTTCAGATCTGCAGCTGATGGATCTTTAAGTAGAGTCTAATAAGTATTAGTGAAGAAAACGGCCAGCCTTTGTAATAAGATGCTCTTTATTACACGTTCTTCCCCAAATCCTCCATCATCAATGCCGTTCAGCGAGCTTAAATTAAAGCACTTAAAACACTTACGGTGCCAAAGAGCTCGGAGCGCATCTCCCCCGTGCACCGCGCTTTACTCTGCATGTGCACTGTCTTGCTGGCTGGCATCCTCTCACTGGAGATGGTGGGCGTCCGGCCTGGAGCCAGCATCTGATTGGCTAAAGCTTTCTCTGTGGAGGACGGCTGCAGGACGGGGAGGGGAGGGGAGGGGGGGTGTCACAGATCAGGAGCTCCATGCTTAAGTAACTGTGACAAGGAAGAAACTTGCACTCACCAGCTTCTCTGCTTCTATAAGGCCTTTCAGGAAGTCCACCTTACGCGTGTATTCAGTCAGCAGCTCGGCTGTGGGTTTGCTAACAGAACCAACAAATCAAACAATCAGCAAAGGATTAGGGGGCGAAACCATAACCGTCATAAACCGTCGTACCTCGGAGTCTTCCTCAGAGCCACCAGCATCTCCTCCAGCGCACCAACATACTTAAAAAACAAACAAACAGAGCAAAAGGTTAATCATAATAAGCACAGTTAATGTTACGAGTTTAACCTTGGCATTAAACTCAATACTGTACTAATTATAATAAATCATTAAATGTATTACACACAATATAACCGACATTATATTTAATCAATAATCTTTAATAGCTCCACCTAACTCATTTAAATCCTAACTAAGGTTTTCAAATTTGATATAAATATAAACTCATTAATGTCTTTTACTTGTATAATGATAACACTGCTGCTTTATTATGGTTGGTGTTGTTGCTAGGTTACCAGTCTATATGGCGGAGTGATACAAAGAACCTCGATCTCAGCCAATCAGATTACAGGGTCGGAACTAGCCATCATATAATTTTATATGAAAATGTATTAAGAGTCTTTCATACAAATCTAAAATCACTTATACAGAGCTATTAATTACGTTACACTCTCCCTTTTTCCTCTGAGGGTCAAGATGACACTCATTTATTATTTTATAATGTGTGTGTGTGTGTGTGTGTGTGTGTGTGTGTGTGTGTGTCCTATGATGGATTGGAGCCCAGTGTCACACCGGCTTTCCACAACCTGGCTAGGTTAATCAAATAAGACAATGAATGAACTTTTTCCAGAAATAAGATCTGGTGATAAATGTTGTTATTAAGTGCAATATAACTTTACATTTTTGTTGAAAAAAAGTGCAAACAGAGGCATTTACAGGCTAAATAAGCATTCTTCTAAGTTCAGCAATTTATTATTATCCATAATCATGATAATAGCTGTGTCTATAAATGATTTTTACCTAAATTAAAATACTCCCAGTGCATTTATATTTATGGCATTTAGCAGACGCCCTTATCCAGAGTGATTTAAAATTTATACATTCTAACAATCCAGGCAATTGTGGATTAAGGGCCTTGCTTAAGGACCCAACAGTGGCAGAATGACAGAGGTGGGATTTGAACCCTGGACCTTCTGGCTACCACAGTACAGAGTTACAGAGAACTAAGGTTATAAAGAAAAACAAAATGTTTACTGCATTAATCCAACAACAGACAAAGGTCATTAGTAACCTAACCTGCTATTTACTATGCAAAATCATTAAACGTTATTAAATGTATTGTAAATATTTATTTAAATCAGTACAAATAAGAGTAACAGAGTTTGTTTTAATAAATAAGCAGTAAGAGAATAAAGTGTATGCTAACAATCTGAATGCTAAGCTGATTTTAGTCAGTAATGAAGGAGATTCTTTGTATATTTAATAATCTCTTTAATATCAGCCTAATAACTTTAACCGCTCGGTTTCACCACAAACCTCTTTCTGTGCTTCTTTACCTTCTCCAGTCTCCATTCCGTCTCGGTTCGTTTGTCAGAAGCCATGGCTTCACAGCGAGATAACAACCGAATAAAATTAATCTCCAGCCTGGACACAGCCATACTGCTTACAGCTAACAGGAAGTGACGGAAGTTTGAAGCCACGTTAAAGCGGAAGTGATAGTTTGGTCCGTTAGTGTCGGCCATTTTGGATGAGGATTGTCGCCTTGTTTCCTCATCCTGTAGTTTCCCACCTTAAATAATTAACTCGTCCATTGTCTCATCCGCTTATCGTGGCCACGGTCGCTGAGGAGCCGGTGCCTAGCCGGCCACACAGGGCGCAAGGCAGGAACAACCCTAGATAGGGCGCCAATCTATCATAGGGCACATGCGCACGCGCACATGCTTATACACTCACAGTCTTATACATACAGACTAGGCGCACTTTGGAAGCACCAATTAACCGAACACATCTTGGAATGTGGGAGGAAATCAGATTACCTGGAGAAAACCCACACAGACAAGGCGAGAACATACAAACTTCACCCAGCCGTGAGGCGGCATCGCTAACCCCTGTGCCATCTATTTCCCAGCTTTAATGTTGATATTTTCCTAATACAGAGCTTTACCATACTTTCTTTCCTGATTTATTTTTGCTACATAACATTATTTAGTTCACACAGCTTCACAGTGTAATCTTGTGTATTACTATAAAATGGTACACAATAAACGAAGTACTACAAAGTCCACACCACATAAATTCACTGAGCACTTTATCATAAACGCTATATTAATACTGGGTAGATTATTGTTTTGCTTTAAACATTCCTTAGCGATTCCACGCCGTGTTTCACTCACACAGTGATCACGCTGTGAATCTCCTGTTCTACATTGTAAGGCCCCCTGGATAAATAACATAAATGTGAATGTTCTATTAGATTCAGATCCAATGTCTTAGAGGAAAACTTAAAAAAAAAAAAAAATGTCGTGAGTCCTGATGCATCATCATGCCACAAATATAGACATTAGAAAACGGCTCGATGGTGACCAGGAAGGGGTGCAAACGGTCAGCAACAATACGCAAATAGGCTGCGGAATTCAATCCATGATGGATTGGTATTTTTGGCCGTGTACGCCATAAAGTGTTCCTCACATCATCCCACATCATCCCCTCCCTCAGCCTGGACTGTTGGTACAAGGCAGATCAGGTCCATGGATTCAGGCTTTCAGACACCAGGCTACATTTGTCCAGATTTGTTGAGCATGTACCCCACTGCAGTCCAGCTCCATGTTGTTGGCTGATAGAAGCTGAACTTGACACGGTCTTCTGTTGGTGTAGCCCAGCTACCTGAAGACTGGTCATATTGTACAATCTGAGATTCTGTTCTACTCCACACAATTGTACAAAGCGGTTATCTGAATTGCCATAGCTTTTTCTGCTCAAACCAGTACGGCTCCTCTCAGTTGATCTCTCTCCTCAGCTGGACTGCCATATTTTTTGTTTTTTTTATTCACTGCTCCACTGTAAGTGAAGCCCAATACTCTTGAAATGAGAACCCCAGAAATACTCCATCACTGAGAGCACATTTCCCTCCCATTCTGATGATGGGAACGTTACCTGAAGCTGCTCGGCTGCATTTTACGTGATTGTATTCACTGCTGCCACACAAACCGACGATTAAACAATAATGAGCAGCTGTCCATAAGTTGATAATTTTACATTTTTTGACAGTGAGCAGGACAAACACTCATAAAATGTGCAATCGTGCTGAGCAGAAAATCATCTCTGAACTCGCAACACATTAAACCTTGAGGGTGCTGGGCTACAACAGAATACACTAGTGCACTAATAAAGTGCACAGTGAAAATATAAAAGATCACCACAGGTTCAGATATGATACTCACCTTTCTGTAGTGTATGCAGTTTGGTAGGTTCTCCCGATGTGTATCAGTTTATGTGAAATTCAAAAATTCGATTGCTTGCTTAGATCCCAGCTTTGCACATCTTGCCATTTTCTCACTCAGCTTTGAGTTTTTCACCTGTAATGGCTTTCTGTTACCAGCTGTGCCTTAAGAGTTAATGTCTTGAATTTCTTGCCCTCTTAATGCCTTTGAGCCCATTAGTTGTTTTTCAACAGGATAATAACCCCAAACACACCACCTTCATCTATATATTTAAAGGACAAATCAATCACAGTAGCAAATTATTATCAAGAACTTGTTCGCAAAGAAAATATTTCAGGTGAGGGTGGAGTGGAGCGCCCTCTGTTGGCTCTGTCCAAATACAGAAACATGAAATAACATTCATACTCAGTCAGTAATTACTTTAGAGTTTATTGGTATTTAGAGTTTATTTCATAAATTTAAAGCTGAATTATTCCTAAAGGTTGCAGATTCTTTAGGTTGCAGAACCGAATTTTTTCCCTTAAATCACCTGCTGGGTCGGGACTTTTCAGAAAGCAGGTCGTTTTTAAAATGACAACAGGCCAACTGATAGGGATATAAATTAATATAGCTGTGGCTCAGTAGTATTCAGGTTTTATTTTAAGGCTGTTAGGTCAACATGCATCTTTAAACTGAGCATGCTTAAACCCTAAACTGGATTAAGAAGGTATGAAAATGAACAAATTCTTTTACTTATTTAATACGGTATTATTTGCATGTTTGTATTTTGGATTTGATGGTTTGTTTCATCTTTGGTCCATAGCACACTGTGTCCATTTCTTCCAAAATCTATTATATATATGTTATACCGATGGTTCTGGCTACAATCCCTGTTCCCACTGGGTGATGGTCCATCCCAGATGTCTGTGAGCCCAGAGAAGTGGGCGGAGCTTCTGTGGGCGGTTCTAAAATAAAGCTTCTTTTATCACAGTAACGTTGTAAGTGGGGTTTGTGAATGTAACTCTGTATTGTAGATCTTGATAAAGGTTTGATAAAGTAATCCGGTGCCCATGTGCTTCTACCAGGTATTGATGAATGAAGCTTCTTGATTTGGTTCAGTCTGAGGGATCTGAGTCACAGCTCTTCAGTTTAGGCTCAAATTCATCCAGATTCTGAATTGTTTAATGATATTATGGTCTGTAGAGGAAGTAATATGGAAATGCCTTCTAATATTTCTTTGAAGAACATTGTATTTAAACATCAATCATTTTCTAACACATTTGCTGATAAACTGAAGATCCTCTGATTGTTCATCAATGATTAAGCATTTTGGACTAAACCATTATAATTTCTGGTTGATATTTTTAAAATCTCATTACTAGCCCTTAATTGGACCTGTCCCATCTTTTTTGTAAATGATGTTGGAGTTGACCAGAAAAAAATATGAAATATCTTTAATTTGTGTTTTCTGCAATGAAATAAAACTCAAAGTAGGTGTAAGAAATGTATGTTTTTCCCCTGATTTGGGACTGTATGACCGCCGGAGTTTCTGGAATCATCAGCATATTGCTCGAGGCTAAAGGAAAAGGTATCACTCGGCTCTGCTACAGCAGGTACAAACTGTATTGTAAGAAAATAATTCGTTCAGTCCGTCCGTTAAACACAGAACAGAATCATTCGCAACTTGAGAATACAAACACTGCATGAAGCAAAGCACGGTCCTAACTCCTGTAAAAATGGAATAATCACTCATTCATTCACTAGCCAGACCGACATTCGAAAACCACCATTCAACACGACTACACACACCAGCAGGTTTAACACACGACATCATTAGTAAACATGGCACTGCAGCCAGTACACGGTTCTTCTCTGATGGTCCCCTGACCCGAAGCGCAGCAGTCTACTGTTAGTACAAGAGCTAAATAAGATAAGAGATGAATTGGGCTTCCAAAAAATCCAAAACGTGCAGCTCCTGTGGTTAGAAGGCTAGAGCCAGCTGCTCAAAAAAACCCAAAAACTGCAGGTTCTGAGGGCCTGGTTTTGAATCCCAGGCTAGGCGTGAGGGTATATCTGCCTGCACTTAGGGTATGCTCCAGTTCCTCAGCGCCATGCTGAGATATAAACAGGGGCAAAACAGTGCTTGAGTGTCACATAGTCAATTCGCTAGTGACCCGGGTTCGAATCTGCTTTCAGAAAGGGTCGGGCACCATACAGGGTTGGGGATCAACCTCTGAATGTCCCATGGAGGCATGGTTGGCTGGTTTGAAGGAGAGGAGGTCCATCAGGAGACCATCCCTAGGTTCTGCAACCGACCCATCTGGGGAACACTTACGCCTGCGCTTCGTGTTCTCCAGAATCCCCTCTGAGACTCTGACTTGGATACAAACCAGGTGCAATTCGGCTCCAAGGTCGAGGCTGGCACTAAAGGCCCCGTGTTCTCAGAGACCCCCAGATCACTGACCAGGTAGAGGCGGAGTTAAACGTAGAGGTGGGAAGTGTGGGAAAAATCAGAGACTGTTTCCATAACAACAGCTATTTACATGACTGCCATTAAAATGCTAACAAGACAAAGTGTTTGAAGACTTGTTTAAAAAAAATGAGAAAATCTAATATTGCAACTGTGAATCGATGATCCGTTTACGTGAACGGAAGCAGCGTTGTTATTGCCGGGGAAAGCTTCCATCGAGAAGTTACACATTCAGGATAAACAGCTAAAAGCACTTAATCGACCTCGCCGTGCCACCCGGAGATCGACACGCCGACGTGGGCCAGCTCTTAAAAAGCAGCGGGTTTTATTAAGCCGTAAAGTGTCACGTTATAAAGAGTGTTAGAAGTGAAAGCGTCGGCGCCCCCTGCTGCTCTCCGTATACTGCAAGAAGAACGTCCTGGGTTTACGAACAGAAAACCGAAGGCACAAACACACCAGTTTCTGTGCTCCATGAAGAGAAGGTGCAATATCGTGCTTAAAAAACAACAAAAACACTAGATGTAAAAACAGGTCCATGATAGCACCCGCGAGGCTGCACCACAAATCCGACTCGAAAAAGTCCTAATAAAAACCCCACGTTAAGAGTAATTTAAAAAAGTGCTTGGTGAGATCATTCTGAACTGCTACGACAGGAGGTGTCAATCGTCTTCAATATGAGCGATATCCGGGTCCGAAAAGCGCCTGGAAGCGCCGAGGAGGTCCTGCGGGAGCGAGGAGGAGGACGTAGCGCAGGTCAGAGTGTCTAACTCCGTCCCCGAGCCGAGGAAGAGAGACTGGATGCTGTCCTTGCGGCGCCCGGGCCGAGGTCGCCTCTGTACCAGCGTGAAGATGCCAGGAGGAAGGCGCGGGGTGCAGGGGATGATGGGATAGCGGCGCTGGAGCTGGGTCCGAGAGGCAGACACAGGAGGAGAGGAGGGAGCGGGGGAGTTGGCGATTCCAGACGGAGTCCGCGGGGCTAAGGAACGTGAGTTAGCAGGTTTAAGCGGGATTTCAGAGGGATTTTCTAATCTCAATACTGCTGTCATTCTGCCTGAACAAAAGGGACACAAGATGGCACAGGGTAAGAGAAGTACAACAAACAAAGAATCAAATCAAACATTATTATTAGGGATGGGCACGGGGTACATATGGGCTGAATTTTTGATTATAACACCAATTTATTGTTATTCAAATAATACATAGAATTCATAAGAAAAATAAATAAATAAATAACAGTTGGAGTGTAAAAGTAACCATCAAACAAACTAAAGCTTGGTTTATTATATCAGGGCAAACAACACTGAGATTAAAGCCATTTAAAAGATAAAAGCCCTTGTCACTTCCCTTTGATGTCTGATCACCATATTCCAGTTTCCTCCCTGTTTTGCGATGGGAATCCAATAATGAACATAAACACACATTCAGCACAAACCATACTCTGAATTTTTTTACTCTTCATAATGTTTCATTTTCTCTATAATGTTAATCCACATGTTAATTTTAGTTATTTTATAATTATTTTTGTTCATATTTAATTAGTTTCTGATTATTTAAACTATTACTATGATCTTATAATAGTTATATAATAGATAAATTAAATAAAGCCACCCAAGTAGTCTTGGTTTTCACCAGGTTTCTTCTTTATAACGTTTATAGTTTCTCCTTGCCACTGTTGCTTTAGGTTTGTTCCATTTGGGACTGGTCTTATAAATTAGAAGAGAATCTAATATTGTAAAGCCTCTTTGAGACACTGTAAAAGAGCTATAGAAAAATTTCTACTTGAACACAACTACAAAAATTGACTTACAATACAGTCTGACTTTTAGCTAAATGTTCGGGTGGCTTGGAAAAAAAAAAAAAAAAAGGACCCAAAACTACAAAAGGAACAAAATTTAAATTGATGTAAATTTGTGCCAATAAAGATTCACAGTGAACTTTATTCACTTTAATCTTTGACGTGTGTTTGAAGGTGCTTTTTTAATCCAGCATAACTGTCCCCTCATGGCTGGGAGGGTTTGATGTGGAAGGACTCGTCTGGCCCACAGAGCCCCGACCCTTAACCCCATCGAACATGGGCCAGGCCCAGAAGAGTCATGCTTTTAACAATGCAGATATTCAAACGGTTAGATGAGGTTAACATGCCCATCCCTGTAGGATCATGCAGACAGTCATGCAGCCCAACGTCAGTCCCACAGGGGAGCCCATGTACTGTGACACACACACACACACACATACACACTGACACACACACACACACACACCCCTAAAGAAGCTCTAAATAACCAGCTGAGGAGGAGGAGGAGGGAATCGTGTTAAAGCAGTGGTGTCAAACTCAATACCATCCAGGCTGCCGTGTGCCAAATTTCTTCCGTAAACACGTCTGTTTGGGTTTTTCAGGATGGAAACTGCTGATGTGGAGCATTTAAGGTCACTACTCACTATTTGGATTAAGCTGACAAAAACAGTCAAAGGAAGATTATAAACCATATAACATGGCTTGTTCAGACCTTGTAATCTGATACTGATCGAAGCGTTACATCAAACGTAACCATGCTGTCCATTGTATATAATTATACAAGTAAAAGAAATTAATTAGAATGAGTTTATAAAATCATTTCTAAGTATTTAAATGAGTTATCTCGATCTATTAATTAATCCTGATAAGGATTTGGATCAAAGTTTAAATGAAGTCAGTGCAGTAAATCAAACATCCTGAGCTCTTAATGTCGTTGCCTATTCTCAGTTTTCTTCTTTTCTTCCCAAAGTCGTCGTTTGTTGGTGTTAAACTCTGCGTCTTTCATTAAACACCATCGGCGGCTGATGGGAGCTTCATTCATGGATCTGTTAAGTCCA
>JAVSBU010360712.1:0-16474 GCA_033118015.1 Loricariichthys derbyi
TAGTGACCTGGGGTAATTCTGTACCCCATGGATTTAATCAAAGAAAGCACTATACAATAACATCCCCAAGTCCAAGGCCAAAGTCCTGTATTTCTAGCCATGGCAGATATGCTGACACTTTTTGTATGTCAAACCCCTAATTACTCTCCCAGATCTTTTACAGTTGCAGCTGGATGTATAGGATTTAATTCAAGTATTCTAGTCCTACATGTACTAGTCTTACATGTACTATTAGTAACTAGCTGGCAGATCCAAATGTCACAGTCCATTGCCTGCCCTGAGGTAGACAAGCATTCAGTGTCACAAACTAGATGATTAATCAATAAATCAATAACTTAATGAATGGCTATTGATTGATGAGGGCCATGCATAAAAAAGTGCCAGTAATGACCAAGGAACGAAGTCCTAATAGGATTGGTCGATAACATTTACTTCAATAATATTATTTAAAAAAATAACTGGGACGTGTGGTATATATTTACCCCAGGTATGCATATGATGGTTAAAAACAACAACAAAACACCAGCACACCAGGGCATGGACATCTGTCTTAAATTCGCTGGTTAGAAAATAAAAATAAAAAAACCCAAACTTTGTTGGAATTGTACAAAAAGGCAGCACAATCCCCATGCTCTATTTATAATAACTGTCACCACCAATGGTTGGGCCACCAATGAGCGGCCCAATGTGAGATCACGCATACGTCGGGCTCATCAAGGAGCGAACAAGGTTCAGGTGTGAAATTTGTCGCATCCTTGCACGCACTGTGATCTCCGCCATGTGGCCTCACTTTTGCGCTATTTAATCAGGGTTTATGCGTCTCTCTCTTTTTTTTTTTTTTTTTTGCATTTACGCTCCGCTGCTTCCAGCATTTTCTTTGTTTACATTTGTCCTTGAGTTTTATCACGTTGAGTTTCATTTTCGCCTGGGAAGACCTCTTTGTTTTTGCTCGGGCTAGGTCCCATTACCTCTGTTTATCTGCCATTATTCCCCTCATCCTTTCCTTCAGTATTCTTTGTCCCATGTTCCCTATACACGTCTCAATGGTGACATCCATGTTGGGGAGTCCATACCCTCAGGGAGACCGGTACCACCTCACCTGCTAAGGGGAGAGGCAGAGTAGGCACCAGGAGGGCCGAGGTAACTCACTATGCTCATTAGACAGTATAGGGCCACAAGACACCCAATGTGGCCTCCACTGTAGACGTGCATCACCCCCTATCACCAGTTCCTGTGCTTAGATCCAACACTCCACATATCATGACAGAAGGATGTGACTAGTCCATGGACCTAGCAGGGGCTGGGGCCGATGAGGTCAACATCCAGCAGGCCGTCGGCATCCAAGGGGCTGTGCTCTGGTGGCACGAGCAACAGCTCCGTGAAATAGCCACCTCACCAAACCAATTGGTCTTGTCCGTCCAAACCCTGTGCACATTGATGGCTCAGGGCTTGGACCCACACCAGCCCCAACCCTCAGCTGCGATTCGCCCATAGCTATGCCTGAATGCTTTTCGGGAGAGCCAGACAAATGCTGGGGGTTTTTGCTCCAAATGCTCGCTGCTCTTTAAGCAGCAGCGAGGACGCTTCTTGATGGATCACTCTCGGGTAGCATTCACCTGCTCTCAGGGAGGGTGTTAGCATGGGCAACAGCCTTGTAGGAGGCAAAGACTCCTGAATGCACCACCGAGGCCAGCTTCATTCAGGCTCTGAGGGGCTGGCACAGCAGTTGGGTCTCCAGTTGGAGCGACTGCTACAGCCGTTGCTTCTGGTGGCAGTGGACGTTCGGCATCTTGGTGCCAGTCCTGTGCGTTTCCGCACCAAGCCAGTGTCCATCCAGTTGGGGTCGCATGGGGAGCTGACCCCATTTATTGTGAACCAGCTGCCACACCTGCACATTGTCCTGGGACTACCTTGGCTAAATGCTCACAACCCTCTCATCGACCTGCACATCGTCCTGGGGCTCCCTTGGCTAAATGCTCACAACTCTCTCATCGATTGGGAAACCCAGTCAATCATCCCCTGGGCCCCCTGGTGAAAGGAGTTGTATATCCTGCCACAACCCTCGCCTCCAACTTCTGAAAGGTCCAACTCTGCCCCCGAACTCACAGGCATAACAGCCCAGTATTGGGACCTGGCTGAGGTGTTCAGCCAGCAGCATGCACAGGTACTGCTACATTAGCCCTATGATTGTGCAATCAACCTCCTCCCAGGCGCTTCCCCCCAGGGAGCACCTGTTTGCCTTAAACCCTCTGAGCACAAGGCAATGGAGGAGTACATACAGGATACCCTGGAACGTGGCATCATCTGGCCTTCCAGGTTCCCGGCGGTGACAGGGTTATTCTTGGTGGGGAAGAAGGATGCTCCGCCCCTGCATTGACTACTGAGGGCTTAACACAGTGATGGTCTAGGACTGGTACCCCCTGCCCCTCATGAATTCCACATTTGATGCGCTCCGTGGGGCCAAGGTCTTTACCAAGCTCGACCTTCACTGCACCTACAACCTGGTGTACATTAGGCAGATGGGACATGGCTCCATCAGAATGGACCAAGCCAAGGTAGAGGTGGTCTCCAGCTGGTCACAGCCCACATCTCTCTGGCAAGTTCGGTGCTTCCTTGGCTTTGCCAATTTTTTCTGGTTCTTTATCCTCAATTTTAGTGGATCAGCAGCCCAACTATGACCCTCACTTGGAAGAACCTGTGTGGGTTTCACTGGACCTGCCAGGTCCAAGAGGCCTTTGAAGTCCTTAAGGAACAGCTGACGTCTGCCCCAGTCCTGCAGCTCCCAGACTCGGGGCAGCCCTTCATAGTGGAGGTGGATGATTCGGACATAGCAGTTAAGGTGGTGCTGTCCCAAAGGCCTAAGGAGGACCTCAAGCTCCACCCCTGTGCACTCTTTTTGGACCACCTTACCTCCGTGGTGTCGAATTACCCTGTTGGGGATTGGGAGCTTCTAGCCATCTATCTGGCATTGGAGGAGTGGAGGCACTGGCTTGAGGGGGTCAGCAAACCATTTGTGGTCTGGACAGATCACAAGAACCTGGCCTATATCCAAGGGGTGAAGCACTTGAATGCCCGGCAGACCCGCTGGGCTCTGTTCTTCATGTGCTTTGATTTCACCATTCAATGTGAAATATAGTTCAAGTTCAAGCAACCTCAAGCCAGAGTCCTTGTCATGGTTTTGGAAACTCCTGGAGGCTAACCCAGCTCCAGACATATTATCCCACCATTGTGAATGTTGGGGGCCCTGACCTGGGAGCTGGACCAGGAGATCAACAGGGCCCTTAAGTGGGATACCAACCTGGGCAATGGTCCAGCGGGACACCAATGTATCCCCTCTAGGATTCAGGAGCAGGCTCTTAGGTGGGCCCATGATTCTCCCATGGCAGCTCACCCAGGGGTAGCAGGAACTGTCAACATTCTTAAGTGGTGATTCTGGTGCCCTGGCCTTAATTGTGATGTCAGGGTTTGTCACTTGTTGCCGGGCCTGTGCCACCAACAAGGCCTCCAGGAAGCATCCTACCAGTCTCCTCCATCTGCTCCACACTGGCCATGGTCGCACATTTCCCTCGACTTCATCGCGGGCCTGATGCCATCTAGGGAAAAAACTGTCATCCAGGTAATGATGGACTGCTTCACCAAGGTGGCCAAGTTCATTGCTCTGGCCAAGCGACCCACGGCCAAGGACATGGCAGACCACCTCCTACAGCACGTCATCTGGGTGCACTGCATCCCCTAGGATGTTGTGTCAGACCGTGGCCCCCAGTTTTTGAGTTGGTTTTGGATGGCCTTCTGCCAGCTAGTTGGGGCCATGGCCATCCTCTCATCAGGTTGCCACCCAGAGTCCAATGGTCAGACCGATAGGGTCAACCAGGAGTTGGCCCGTGCTCTTCGATGCCTGGGCGGAACATCTCCTGTGGGCAGAGATCACCCACAACAATCACAAGCACTCTGCCACAGGGATGTCCCCCTTCGAGTACCAGTTCAGGTTCCCTGCACCGCTGTTCCTGGCCCCACTTGATGACAGGGCCATGCCTTCTGCTGCTACCAAGAGGCCTGAAAGAGGGCCCAGTCAGCCCTCAAATGGGCCAGTGAGACCATGCCCCAGTAGGCTGACTATAAATGCCAGTCAACACCGTCTTATAGACAGGGCCAGAGGGTCTAGTTGTCCACCAAGGACATTCTGGTCCACAGGGCCTCATGCAAACTTGTGCATAGGTATCTAGGTCCCTTTAAGGTGGTGCATAGGATAAATCCAGTCACCTATTGGCTGGAGTTATCCCCTACCATGCAGGTGAATCCCATGTTTCACGTATCCTGCCTAAAACCCTTTGTTTGCAATGCCCCAGCTCCTGCAGCCCAGCCACCTCCTCCTTGCATCATCGAAGGAGCCCTGGCCTACATGGTCCCCACTGTGTAGAGGGCTCTCTCCAGTAGCTGGTTGACTGGGAGGGTTATGGCCCAGAGGAGCAGTCCTGGGTGCTGGCCCACAACATCTTGGACCCGGAACTAGTGAGGGAGTTCCGGGCCAATCACGATGCTGGGGACATCAGGAGCCACCCCTAGGGCTACCAGCGAGTGGCCCGGCATGAGATCATGTATGTGTCAGGCTCATCAAATAGCAAACAAGCTTCAGGTGTGAGGTAGCATCAACAAAAACTGGGCTTCCTGGGGACAGGAGAAGATCCACATCTGAAGACCATGCAACACCTTCAGCCTCACAGGGTCAAGTAGAAAAAGTTGCAAACCCTTCTTTTACACAACAGGTTGACAGTAAGCCTTCAAAATATCTTGCCTGTCAATGTAGTCAAGGTGCTTAAAGATTAGCATTTGTGGCTTATTTCCAGTGGTAGTCGATCAACCCTCAGTTGGCCTTCTCTCTTCCAGAATAGGGAACCAAATCGGATAGATGCTGCTGAAAAAATATAACCATGTTTCCCCTTCCTCATTCTCTAGTAAATTTTGAGCTACTTGTGGTATATCTGTATGCTAGCACATCGTTGTTAATGAAATAACCAACAAGAAAATCCCAGGCTTAACATTCTTAAGCTCGGCATGAAAATTTTTCATAGCAATAGCTCAAATTTTAGTGCAAAGTTCTGCGAGAGTCTGTTTCACCGTGGAGCTGAGAGATTTTAATAACTGGACCTGAGTTTCTTGTTCCTCCCCTACCATCAGTTGTCTCCTAGCCTTTCTGGCCAAACCTTTCAAAGAGGGAAACAAAAGCTCCTCAACAAATTATCTGAACCTCTTTTCCCAATGCTTCATCAGGCACCAACTAAAACTACCACCGGGTCATGCAAAAGAAAATAAAACTTTATTCAAAAGAGCATGGGAGAGAAAAAAATTATATGCTGCCATCTTTGCCAGAGCTCATGGTGATACTGATGTGGTGGTGTGTAGGTGTGTGTTGTGCTGAAGAAAATGGATCAGACACAGTAATGCTGCTGGAGTTTTTGACACTCCACACTCATTATTCACAGTCACCTTATTGCACCACCTTGTAGATGTCAGAGAAAAAATCAGAGAAAGTAGCTCATCTGTTGTTGCATAGTTTGTGTTAATCATCCTCTAATCCTTCACAAGTGCTCACATGATGCTGAATACTGGAAGCTGGAGGCTGGACAATTTTGGTTGCTTGACTATTCTAGGTCCTAGATGATATTATGTTGTTCAAAACCTCCAGCAGCAGAACTGTGTCTGAATAACTCATACCAGCACAATGCACACTAACACAACACGACCACATCAGTGTCACTACAATGCTGAGAATGATCCACCACCCAAACAGTAACTGATCTTTAGGGGCTCCTGGGGGTCCTGCCCACTGAAAAAGAGGATTAAGTGAAGCTGATAAACCATGCAGAGCAACGGATGGACTGGTGTCTCTAATCGTACAAATTGCACCTATATTGTAAGTGGAGGTGAATGGACATGGAGAATAGAAACAAGAAACTTGTTTCTTCAAACTTTGAACAATATTTATTTAGTAACAATTGTCTAAATGTTACAAACAAAAATACTGTTTGTAATATTTTTTGTTTGTAATATTTTATTGTTTGGATAAAGTTGCTCAATTAAAATATAATACATTCAAAACATAAATATCGGTGTCAGTTATTATTCAACCCCAAGGTTTAATATTTTGTGGAATAAACCTTATTTGCAATTACAGAAAATTGGTTAACTGGTTGGCACTGAATACCTCAATCTTGGTCTCATCAGACCAGAGAACCTTGAACCAGTTTGCCTCAGAGTCCTCCAAGTGATTATGAGCAAACTATAGATGGGCCTTGAAATGACGCTTTGAAAGTAAAGGTACCTTATAGGCTCACTTGGAATGGCGACCATTGTAGTGGAGTTTGTTACTTATGGTATTTATTGAAATTAATATGCCCACCACCATGAGATCTTACTGGAGCTCCCTCCTTATTGTCCTTGGGTCAGTCTTGACTGTTCGAACAAGCCTGGCATTCTGCATGAATTTTGAGAGACTGTAATATGTATTAAGAAGTAATTGAGGTATTAAGAACAATGAGCTTCACATGCTTGGATTAATTATCTGTTTTTCCTGCCTTCGCTGGCTATAAATGCCCCTCCCCAAACAAGTGAACAGCACTCAAACATTGTCAACATGGGAAAGACTAACAAGCATTACAAGGCCATCAGTGACAAAGTCATGGAAGATCACAAGGATAGAAAGGGCTTCCAAGCAGTTGGGGCCTACCTGTCTCCAAGGCTGGAAGCATCATTCGGAAGTGGAAGGCTTATGGAACTACTGTTAACCTTCCATGGCCTGGGCAACCTTTCAAAGTTTCCTCTTGTGCCTAGACCAGGCTTGTCCAAACAGTCAAAAGACCCAAGGCCAATGAGGAGGGAGCTCCAGGAAGTTCTCATGGCTCCACCATAATAGTCTCCATTCCAGGTACCTTTAATTTTTTGCAGGATGGCACTGCATACAACCCCAAGAATACCATCCCTACAGTCAAGGATGGTGGTGAATAACACAGCTTACCTGGAGATTTCGGCCAAAAACCTCTGCTTCTCCATCAAGGATCTTAAGATGGGCCGTCATTTTATGTTACAACCAGACAATGACCCCAACCACACGGCCAAGATAACCAAGGTCTGGTTTAAGAGGGAAAAAAATTAAGGTGTTGCAGTGGCCTAGTCAGTCTCCTGTCCTTAACCCAGTTGAAAACTTTTGGAAGGCTTTCAACATCAAAGTGCCCAAGAGATGCCCAAAGAACCTACACAACTTGGAGAAGATCTGCATGGAGGAGTGGGCCAAGATAACTACAGAGACCTATGATGGCCTGATCAGGTCTTATAGAAAGTGATTGATAGCTGTAATTGCAAATAAGGTTCATTCCACATACTATTAAACCTAAGAGTTGAATAACAACTGACCCTAATATTTATGTTTTGAATCTATTATAATTTAATTGACCAACTTATATATTTTTGTTTGCAATGTTTAGGCATCTGTTAATAAATGTTACTCTTGTTCAAAGTGTGAAGGATGTAACTTATATGCAACTTCAACATCTACAGGGGGTTGAATAATACTAGGAGGCCCTTGTAACACCAATTCAAAATCTAATTAGTTGAAGCAACAGTTTCATTGACATTTATTAGTGTTAGAGGGCCTGCAGAACAGATTGTGAAGGCCTCTGGGCAGACTTATTTGACTTTGTCCCTGCCTGGAAAAAAACTGATGGCTGAAATGTGATTGGTTATGTCAGGTGTCACGACAGGCGTGGGTTTATTTGCCTTCTGGCAACCTGGCGTGAGCCTGATGCCACGGCTGAGTCCGGCAAGACATTATTAATCAGTCTTGAAGATTGGATTCAGCCGTGTTTAGCGTTTTAAAAGCGAGTCGCGTGGACCATTAATCACCATGTCATCAGCAGGTTCCCTGTTGCTTCAGGTGGGTCATTGCTTGGGCCTGTCCCTGCACTGCACCCTGCTGGACCTCGCCTGGTTTCCCCTCGTCCCATGGTTGGCCACATGCATTCCCACATAGATGTGGTTGGTCGGACGGGTCCGCCGGCCGTAAAATCAGTCCCACTTCATCTTGGACGTGTTCTAAGCTGTCCCTACATGTACTAGCCTCGTCGGCCTTTAGGTGTTTGCCATTTTGGGCATGTTTGGTTTTGTTTTTGGGCTTTTATTTGATACTTTGCTTTTGTTCCTTTTAGTTCCCTTATTTACAGTATGTTAAATAAAGCCTACCCTTATTCATGAAGCTGCCTGTGTATGGGTCCTCCTTCACACCTTGTCCCCCATATCATAACAGAATGATCCAGCCAGCATTGGACACAGCGGGCAGCTTTGAGTAGGTTTGCACATTTTTCCCACTCTGCGCTTATTTTTGTTTTTTACCCTCCCGCCCGGGATTTTCCCAGCTAGCTGTAAGCCCAGTCAGGGATAAGTAGTTTGCCTGGCTGGCCATAAGTCTGGCCTTATCTAAATGGGCTATGCTAGCAGTAAGTCTAGTGTGGCTCCTGTGGGGCTAGCATAAGCCTAGCCACTTCCTCATGCCCTGTTTTCAGTTGTTTGGTTGGCCGTGGGACTGGCTGCAGCCCTTTTTCAGTTTAAGCCTGTTGTGGTCCTGGGTGGGGTGCAGGAGCACATTGGTCCCTGCAGCCAGCATGGGAGCTTGATTGTGTTTTGGTTGCAGTGGGCCGTGTGCAGTGGCTATCTTGCACTCACACCTGCGCAGTGGTTGTCTGGGGCTGTCGGCCCGGTTATCCCTTCTCCCTGGCTGGTGGTGTTCCTGGCTCCAGCCTAGTATTTGGGCCCCACCGGCCATCGGCCTAGCCTTTATTTATGGCTAATGGCCTTTACCCTGACTTTTTGGTGGGCTGTCCGTGGGCCTTTTTCAGGGCCTGGTTCTCGCCTCGCCGGCCCCCAGCCCAGCCTTTCTCCCCGGGGCCTGCCAGAACTTAAATTATGGCTTGGCAGTCCCCTGTTACATGAGTTATATGGGTCTTCCTTTGTCATCCCTTTTCTATTTAGGGGCTTCAGAATACTGCATTGATGCAGTAACTTATGCAAGGAAGCCCAACCAAGTATTCAGTACAACTCTATACTAACCCTAACCCCAGTATTTTATTAGGTGTCTGTACTTTACTTCATTATTTTGCAACTTAATAATTTGTACTTTTACTCATGACATTTCAAGAGCAAAATCGGTATGCTTCACTCACTATATTTTACACTTTACTGAAAATATTGAAAAAAAATAGCGTCCTGGTAGCATCCTGTGAGCAGTGATGAAGCTTTAAATATGACTAATACCAACTAACAGTGACAGATGAGTTACTGTCTCATACTGACTTTAAAAAGATGGAACAATGAGGTTAATGTCTCTAATAAAATGGACAGTGAGTGAACAATGTTTAAAAACTCCAGCAGCACTGCTGTGTCTGATCCAAAACACACAATGATATGATACCACCACATCATGGTTACTGCAGTGCTGAGAATTATCCATCACCCAAATAGTACATGATCTTTGGTGATCCTGTGGGGGTCCAGACCATTAGAGAACAGTGTGAATGGGGACTAGCAAAGTATGTAGAGAAAGAGATGGACTACAGTCTGTAATTATAGAACTACAGATACAGATCTATATGATAAATGGAGCTAATGAAATAGACAATGAGTGTCAATCCCTGTCCACACCTGATCGGTGAGTGTATATACAGCATACATGTAGTAGAGCTGAGTACACTTAAAATACTGTCTTCTGCTGCTTCGCCACTAGATGGCCCCAGTATTTGCATGGAATAATCACTACTGGACTATGTAGTATTGATTTCAAATTGTCTTGCACGAACACTCGCAATGCAACAACGAGATGACTCAAATGACATCTATAGACTTTTTTTTTTTTTTTTTTTTACTAATTTGCTCTTTAATTTTCTTTCATCTTGTATAGATGCCTCGCGAGTCTGTCTTTTAACTGCAAGAGTGAATGAAGAATTCAGTAGGAATAAATATAGCAATGTTTGTATTACTATTATTGCAATGTTGCATCATTATTATGAGTTGGAAAATAAAGTGAGGAACCTTATGAAGGTAGTCCATATTGAGAAACTTGAGAACTGTGAGTAAACAGTGAATAAACAGAAAACAGAACAGAGAATAAATGTACATTTTTGAAATTTGAATGTATAGTATTTGATCCCATCTCCCCTGTCTCTATCCTCACAATATGAGAAGGTTATATGAATATTTTTGGAAGGCCAAAGAGGAAATATATGCAGTTAGAGAGGACATGGAAGTAGTTGGTGTGAGGACAGAGGATGCTGAGGAAAGAGTGAGATAAAGAAGGATGACTCACTGTGGCGACCTCTGAAAAGGGAAAAGCCAAAAAAAGAAGAAGAAGAAGAATATAAATATTTGTTTATTTATTCCTTTAATTATTGTTATTTTTAATACAACTTTTCCTGGTCAGCGTGGTGGGTCAGATGTGACACCAGTCTGTCACAGTATGAGTAGAAGTCAATGCTGTAGCTCTGGGTGATGATCCCCCAACTGACCTTACTCCCTCTGACACAACCAGTCATAACTGCCTGGGATACCTGACCTGGTTGAAGGCAGCAGTGGGAGTTGTTTGCGTGATGGTGGGCTAGCATGTTGGACTGTCCTCATCATCATCATCATCATCATCATTATTATTATTGTTATTATTATTATTATTATTATTATTATTATAGATCCTATTTGAAAATGCTAACCAAAGATGCATTTGTTAGCAAATGCTGCATTATCTAGACACCAACAAAAAGATTGTTAAGTGATAAACTTTACATTTACTAATCAAAGACTAGTAATATAAAAGAAATTGATCAGCCTGACACTGCTGCTGACATTTGAAGGTTTGTTTTTAATGGATAACATAACATGCTGAGAATAAAGAATAAAGAACAGTTAAAATGCTTGAAGTTAAAATGCTCAAAAATGACACTTTTGCCATACAATTTGTCTGTACAACTAGTTCAGTTAAATATTCATTATCAAAATAACTGACTCATTTGACAGACACTTTCCCCATAATTAGTTTTTTAGTATTCTTTTCTGGTTTTAGTATGATTATGTAACACTTTGGCAAAAATATACAGAATAACAAACCAAAGCTAGATGCTAATATTGCAAATATTTCCACAGCTACAGTGAATTTTCCAGGAGAGCTGACATATGCTGGAATAAATGTGATCCAAACAGCACAGAACAATAGCATGCTGAATGTGATAAATTTTGCTTCGTTAAAATTATCAGGCAATTTGCGAGCTAAAAAAGCCAAAATAAAACATAAAAGAGCTAAAATACCTATATAACCCAGCACAGCCCAGAAACCTAGATTTGAGCCCAAATTGCATTCTAAAATGATCTTTTCTTTGTAGTGATTAAAATTTTGAAAGGGGAAAGGGGGGGATAAAGTTAACCAAAGCACGCAGATAAGGACCTGTATGAGAGTAAAGAACAGAACACTGAGTCTCTGTTGTGGAGGCCCAAACCATTTCATAACATTACCTCCTGGAAGTGTAGCTCTGAAAGCCATTAATACCACTACTGTTTTTCCCAGAATACAGGAGATGCAGAGGACAAAGGTGATCCCAAATGCTGTGTGACGAAGCATACAGGACCACTCAGAGGGCTGACCAATAAATGTAAGAGAACAAAGGAAACACAGAGTCAAAGAAAAGAGCAGCAGAAAGCTCAGCTCAGAGTTGTTTGCTTTGACTATGGGGGAATTTTTATATCTAAAAAATATAATTGCTATTACTATTGTCATAAATGCTCCGATAATAGAAACAGTTGTGAGCAAAATTCCCATAGTTTCCTCGTTGGACAAATATTCGATTTCCTTCTTAATACATTGATCCCTATGTAGATTTGACCAGAAGTCTTGCTGGCATTGTTCACATTTGATAGCATCTGTCAGAGAGTGAGATAGAAATTAGAAGATAACAGAAAATGTATGCAAAGAAAAAAGTAAGCAGAATTTAATAGATAAGGAATGTTATTCCAGCTGGCCTATAGGCATAAATAGAATAAACTTTATACAGAAATTAACGTATCAAAAACTTGCTGCTGTGTTTCTAGCATGTTTTTAACAGCAGTAAATGCAGTTAGATATTGGTTTCTATGCAATTTTGTACCTGTCCTATTACTGATTTCTCCTGCAGCACATGGTATGCAGTCAAAGCAGCAGATAGGCCTTCCTTTTTGCACAGCCTTCCTTGTTCCTTTTTGGCAACTTTCACTGCACACTGATTTTGGCACCTATAACCAAAACCAAGATTTATTTTTTCCTTGAGCATTGTATTGAGCATTTTTATAATATAAGCTTAATTCTTAAGCTTAAAACTTAAGCTTAAGTCTAACCTGTACTTACCTGATTAGTATACTGTGACCACACAATAGAGGCCAGATTTACTGCTAATCGATTGTCAAAAGGTGCAGAGGAGTCATAACGTCCCACAGTGACAAATTCATGTTGATGTTCTTTATTTGTTTGCCAGTTTATTATTTCATATTTTGCAGGAGGGTCTCCATTTTCATCAAAAAATACTTCTTCTCCTTCTTTAGTGTTAAAACGTACTTTTTTAAGGTTTTTCAGAAACTGAAATAAAGTTATGTTTTGGTTATTATATGTGCAGTATATGTATACTGTACAGTGTATTGTTGTGTAATGTCTATATTTTGTGTGTCATGCAAAAGTCATAAAAACATTGACACTTCATAAACTCACAGTGAAAGGATCAGGCTGCTTCTTTGTAGGACATGTTTGTTTACAGCCAAGGAGATTGTGTAAGGTATGTGCAATGGCGTATACTCCTTTATAGACATTACTGAAAATGGGCATCATGGACATGTCAGTGTAAGAGTTTTCTAAATTGCTCAATTTTTCTTCACCTGTACATGCTGGTAAGCCATCTGACTCATTCTGCATTGTATATTTACAATTAAACAGAGCTTCCCAGAACTTAGTAAAAATTTCATTGCCTACGGATTTCAGTGGTTTTACATCTAGAATGAAGTCTTCCAAACCTGTAACTGTTGTTTTGGGAATAGCTAGCCCTATGGCACCTTGCAGTGTTCTGTGCTTATCCAGGGTAGCTGCTACTGGATCAGCAATCCAACCCTCTGTTCCCACCCACTGGTATCCAGTGATGTTGTACACAAAAAATACATCCAGCAAAATCTCCAGGTCCCAAGGAGTGACAAATCCCACTATCACTCGAGAAGTAGAACTTTTGATTGTTTCAACAATTCTTAGCACTTTTTCTTGTGAGTAGGTTCTAAAAAATGGTAGAGAATATTCTAAGCATATTCCCAACTGTTCTGCAACTTCAGTAAATGCAGCCATCCCACTGTTTCCATAGTCATCATCTCTTCTTATTGCTCCTACCCAGGTCCAGCCAAAATACTTAACCATCTCTGCCAGTGCAATGGTTTGGTAGTAATCACTGGGTATAGTGCGCAGAAATGAGGGATATTTCCTTTTATCACTGAGGCATTCACAGGTCGAATAGTAGCTGATCTAAAATTTAATTTACATGATTTTCGGTCAGAATTCTTTCATAGTGTAAAAGTACTGTCCAAACTCTAAAATTATTGGGAAAATATTAATTCTTACTAAAGGCATGTTGAATGGTCCAATACTCTTTGCTATAGCCATAGACACTGATGAGTATGTTTCTCCTATAATGGCTTGGACGTGGGATGACTTTGTGCACATCTCATTTGAGACGTGAGTCTTTTCATTTCCATTAACAAGTGTCATTGCTACTTTCACCCCCAATGTTGGGGATCCACATGTGTCATAAATCTTGTAGCCTAAAGTAACTCCTGGAAGTAAAGATGAGCTGTTGTTGATCTCCTCAATTGCATAGATCAAGGTCTGTGAATATTGCAAGGCTCTAAATTCTAGACTAAAACAGACCAAAATACAAACAACATACAGTATATTATAATAGAATCCATTATATATTAGAATAGAATGCTTAAAATAAAGTAAATTTAATTTAATTTAATGAATTTCTTGTGTTGCTTACCTCATGCATGTCATTGGAGGTGGAATTAATGAATAAGACATGTCTGGGATTTCCCATTTGTTATGGAAAGGAAAGATTGCTCCAACTATAATATCACCATCCTTCCATAGCTGTGGGGATGTAGACTCTCCACGTAGGCTACAAGTTGTCTCAGTCGCTATAGAATAATATATTAAAGTCATTATTCCATGCAAGAGAGGAAGTGCCTCCATATATCTATACAACACTATAAAACATATAACAATTAAGAGCATGTGAATTCAGCCAGATGGTTATCTGCTTAAACAGAAGGGATTAGTAGCATATATACATAAGGAAATGCAAATCCTCAATGGTAAAAACACACTTGTTCGTCACAAACAAAGGAGGTGTGAATTGTTTTATACTATTTGATACCTCTGGGGATTAATGGAGTTCAGTGGGGTCTAATTTTTCTTATTTCAGTATTTTGATAATATAGTATTCAACTAGTCATAATTTAATTGTAAACACGTGTCTATAGGCCAAATAGTCTTAACAGACATAACTAAAAATGCCACGCAATTGGTGTGAGAACTAATGTTCATAATATCTGTTCATAATGTCATTAGCAGTTCAGATTTTCTGAAGTTAGAGAACACTTGCCCTTCCCTGTGTGGAAATTAGACACTTGGCCCTAGAGTGCAGTAAAAAATCAATCAAATCAAATGAACAAGTTTTATTTGGATCTGTTTCAGTATGACTTCAAATGAGGCATAGTCACTGCTGCTAGATTAGCTGGGTCCAGTATTTAAAAAACTGACAGCCTTGCAGGTTTTTTTTTCATGTAGCTGTGTCAAGAGGATACTGAAATTGTTGTGATTGAGGGAAATTTTCCATTGAAAGCAGATCCAGTGAATGTACACAACTCGCTGATGACAGGGATCAGAGGAGGATGTCAAGAATTGTTCAGGCACACAGCGGGTTCAAAGTCAAATAAATTGCAGCCAAAACAATAGGGGTGCTGAAGCTATCGTGTGAAAATGCACAACTTGTTGTTCCTTAGTACAAAGGTGCTATAACATTCAGTTCAGCTAAGTTCAATTCATTCAAGTGATATGGCTGACTAAAGAAAGGCAAGGCCCCCATACCCAAATGACTACAAACATTGAATCACTGAACAGAGGAAAAAATCCAGATGAATCCAGATTTCTGTTGCTGTGCTAATAAGAGGTTCAGAACTTGCCAAAGGCCAAAGGTGGTCCAGTGTGCTCCTAGATAAGTATCTCTATTAAAGTGGCCATCCAGTTAATTAGGAAGATCACACTAGATCTAAACTGAGGCATCATTCGAGGCTTCGGTCATTCTTTGATTAGACTTGTGGAAATTAGGTTTTGTGACCTAATTTGTTCACTAGTTCAGTTGAGATTGCACTCAAGTTAATCCTTCTCTCAAACTCCTGCACCTGCTAGACATTTTTAAATTTGGCCAGACAAATTGTACATTGTGACACCTTTGTAGAGCCATAGCCAGTATATCTTAGTGTGCTGTTTGCCTGAAAAAAAGACTGAGAAAAAGATGCACTCTCTGAAAAGAAAAAATAGGAAACTATAAAGAAAAAAATATTATTATTATTATTATTATTATTATTATTATTATTATTGCTAATTAAGTGTAAATAAGGAAATGAAAACTGAAAAAGAAACATAAAGGTGAATACCAAGAGAAAAAAGCTAAAAAACAGTAAAGAAAAAAAAAGACAAAGGAGAAAAGTGTTTGTGTGTTTAAGTTTGATATCCAAGCTGTTATTTGAAATTTTGTTTGAGTTTATTTTTGAAATTACATTGAGAATATTAAGAGAAAGTCTCTTTTGTGTAGTGTTTCATGACATTTTTTCCCATTTTAACTTAATAAGTGTGCGTACTCACTCATGCCACTCAGTGGCATGTTTTCACATAATCTTAATGACAAACGCTGCTCCATTTGATTGAGTTTTGTTTCTGCAACTAGGTCTAATGCTATGTTCACACATAGGCGAATTTTGTCGGGGCTGTCATGGTGAGGCCTTTTCGTGTGATTTCGCGAGTTAACGCAGAGTGTCGAGGGCATGTCGAGGCTTCTTCTGGCTTTTCGCATGCTTTCGGGAGGGCGTGGCATAAATTACGTGAAACCACGAAAGGATCGAACTTGTTCGATTTTACCGTGGCTTGTCGTCTAGACCCCGATTTCACACTTTGTCGTGGTTTGTCAAGGCCTGCCAAGGACAATTTGTGGTCTGCCGAGGGGGTGTTTTGCCATTTCCAGGATAGAAATGCCATGGAAATGCTATTTACATTGTCGGATACAAGTTTCTCCTCTGTGTTCATGAGAGACATTAGAGCGATTCCTCCAAGATGGTGTGCAGGACTGATCAACAGATACCACAACCTATTACCACAAAAGTTACG